>CAEFZP010000458.1:0-80000 GCA_903064625.1 Mallotus villosus | reverse complement strand
GTAGCGACAGCTAACTCGATCTGACAGCTGTGGTCTAATGGTCTGGCACACACACACACTCGCACACACACACCTCAATCAGGTCTCACCAAGGCAACACTACCCTGTAACTATTAATTACCAATCCTGCCTTGCTGCAGTTTTCTCTGCAGAGTGTGTGTACATGTATGTGGGTGTGTGTATATGTGGGTAGGTGGGTGAGTGTAGGTGTGTCTCTGTGTGTGAGAGTGGGGTGTACACCATGAGATTAATAATACAATTATGTCTTTGACACCTGTAAACAAACCTGTATATTTTTGTTGATGACAAATCTAACCATAACCCTTATTTTACAGGTCAGGATATTACTTTCAATTTCAATCATTTAGCCAGTATCAATCATGTAGTGTGTGTGTGTGTGTGTGTGTGTGTGTACCCAAGTTTACTTAATGTTTAACTTGTGTTCAACATGTTCAAGTTTTCTTCTCTATGCTGCAGTGGTATTGTATGGGAGAGATGATCCAGTCTGCCGTTATTGACAAACACTTATATAAGTGAAGGGCCCATTTTGGGTATAAGTGAGAGAGAGGTATACTGATATACTGATAAAGTGTATGTGCCTGACTGTGTGTGTGTGTGTGTGTGTGCCTGACTATGTGTGTGTGTGTGTCTGACTATGTGTGTGTGTGAGAAACTCTGTAACAAAGTCTCATAGGAAGTACAGATCCTTGAGAAAGCCATTACTACAGCAACACCCAAGGTTTGTCCTACGTGTCTCTCTCTCACTCTGTCTCTCTCTCACTCTCTCATGTTGACTTTCTCTACAGTACCTCCCTCCCTGTGTGTCTCTCTATGTTTAAGATGTGTTCCTAGATTAAACATGAAAGTGTTTCTTCACATCAGACATGGTAGAATCAATTCTGGATCGCTGTAGTTGTGCTGCCGAGTATCAATTATAAGAGCTGTCCTCTGGGATCCAGATTGATCTGGATTAGCCTTGTGTTCAGGGGCGGTGGCGGGGGTGTTCAGGAGTGGGGGGGGTGGGGGGGCTGTTGCATCAGTATATTATATGTTACCTACAGCACATCGGTGCACAAAGATTTATGACGCCCCCCTCCAACCCACACACAAACATGACACAGACGCACACATACACACACACACACACACACACACACCATCTCCATAGCTCTCAGTAAGTCCTGATTGGTCTGGATGGAACCAGACAGGAAATCCAGGATGGAGCATGGGGGCTTGAGAAGGTTATTCCGGGGGTTATGACAGAGGCTTGGGCTGTGTGTGTGTGTGTGTGTGTGTGTTGGGGTGTTGGTGGTACAGAGGATTTATTTAACACGACACACACAGCTCATTTTAACATGGTTGTGGCTGAGTGCCTCTCTGTCATTCCAGACAGCTAATAACCAGACAGACAGGGGGTGGGAGGGGCAGGAAGGGGTACGGGGATGGAGGGATGGGGCGGGGGCAAGGGGGAAAGAGAGAGAGGGAGGGAGGAGGGGGGGGAAAGAGATATTGCTTTCTCACTATCCGTCTGTCTCACTCTCTCTCCCCCTTCTACCAGCTGTTGGTAAGGGGCGCACCCAGAAGGGGAGGAGGGGGGAGGCAGGGAGAAGGAGAGAGAGGAGGAGGAGAGATAGGAGGAGGAGAGAGGAGAAGGAGAGAAGAGGAGTAGGAGAGAGAGGAGGAGAGAGAGGAGGAGGAGAGAGGAGGAGGAGAGAGTGGAGGAGGAGAGAGAGAGAAGAGGAGGAAAGAGAGGAGGAGGAGGAGAGAAGAGGAGGAGGAGAGAGAGGAGGAGGAGGAGAGTAGAGGAGGAGGAGGCAGGGAGGAGGAGAGAGAGGAGGAGGACGAAGAGGACGAGGAGGAGAGAGAGAGAAAGAGAGAGAGAGAGAGAGAGAGAGAGGAGAGAGAGACGAGAGAGAGAGGAGAGAGAGGAGAGAGAGAGAGAGAGAGGGGAATAAAGAGTAGAGGACGGGTACAACTGCGGGAGTTGGGAGTCTCCATCTCTCCTTGCTGTCTCCTGTGTCGGCGTGGCGATGTGCATGCGGAATAATGGGCTGTAATTTAGCTGCTCGACAGTTTAAACTGTGCACCCCCCCCAACATCCACCCCCTCTCCTACACCCCCACATCAAGCCCTACATCCACCTGTCCTCGACTCCAGAGCCCCTCTCCTACACTCTCCTAGCATCTCCTCCTCCTCTACCTTCTCCTCCAACGCTCCCCAACCTGAACCTCCCCTTCCTGTGAGAACCAGAACTGTGTGACTGCATGTGTGTGCGTGTTGACATGCGGTTGTGTGTATGTGTAACTGAATGTGCTTGTGTGAGGTAACACACTCAGAGAGTGGACGTATCCGGTTGCCTCGCTCTACGTTCTCGCACCGACGCCGCGACGGCAGGTTCAGGAGAGCGGCATGCTCTCACACACAGGAGTCAGTCATCCCATCTCTCTCATCGGGCTGATTTCATTAGCTGCGTGCTCTGGATGCAAGGGTGTGTGCTGGGACAGAGACTACTCCAGGACATGGAGGCAGGTAGTATGTGTGTGTGTATGTGTGTGTGGTCTGTACCAAAGCCCAGGGTTTCTCTGGAAGAGAACTGCCCCTGAGGGTTGTACAAGCAGGTAATTAACCATGCAAACCAGGGGTCGAATCACTTTCTGTGTGTTTTCTCTGCTACTCTCTCTCTCTCTTTCTCTGTCTCTCTCTCGTTGAGTATGTATGTGTCCCACTCTCTATTAAGCTCAGATTAATGCAGGGGAGATGTAGCCTCAGGCATGTTTGCAGCAACAACCCTTTTAATGGGCTTGATTCAGCCAGCCAGTACGCTGGAGAACACAGTAGAACCAAGCCGTCGAGTACAGTAAAACATCGTCCGGTCGATAAGTTGAGCGGAGCACAGCACAGTACAGTAGAACGGGATGGGGGAGAAGATTACGACACACGCACCCATTGCGAGTGGTAGAGGAGGAAAAGGGTAGAGGAAAGGAGAGGGTAGATGAGAGCGTGGAGGAGAGGAGAGAAGAGGGTAGAGGAGAGCAGAGAAGAGGTTAGAGGAGAGGGTAGAGGAAAGGAGAGGAGGGGGAGAGGAGAGAGAAGAGGGTAGAGGAGAGCAGAGAAGAGGTTAGAGGAGAGGAGAGGGTAGATGAGAGCGTGGAGGAGAGGAGAGAAGAGGGTAGAGGAGAGCAGAGAAGAGGTTAGAGGAGAGGAGAGGGTAGAGGAAAGGAGAGGAGGGGGAGAGGAGGAGAGAGAAGAGGGTAGAGGAGAGGAGAGAAGAGGGTAGAGGAGAGGAGAGAGGGTAGAGGAGAGGAGAGGGTAGAGGAGAGGAGAGAAGAGAGGGTAGAGGAGAGGGGAAGAGAGGGGAAGAGAGTAAAACAGAGAAGAGAGGATATGCGTGGTTTTACCTGGCTGGACGTCGATCAGACTGGCTTGTCCTTCTGCAGGAAATAGAACTTTGGGAGGCTTTGTGGTGAGGAGAGCTAGAGAGAGAGATAGAGAGAGAAAGAAGAACATTTTAGAGACTGCTTGTTGGAATGTTTAAATAAGTTCACTACTGTCAGAGAATTGGATAGATGTGATTTACAGGAAATATAGGAAACTGATCACTAATCCCCACTTCATGTGATTAAATCATAAGAATCTTTTATTTATCTGAATGCTGATTACACAAAGACCAATCCTTTGAATATGGTTGAAAACCAGCCTGACATCATATTAGACTGACTGTAATACCCCCCCTAAAACTATAAAAATACATTTAATGAAAGAAAGAATTCAAATCCGCACAAACACACACACGCACACACACACACAAGCACACACACACAGAAGTGCTGTGATAATGTCTAAAGTGAGAGTATTAATTACATAAGGCCCTCAGAGAGCTGCTCTACAGGCCTGGTGCTAAGAGGGACAGTTCTGATGAGTTTAGTTAAGAGAGCTGTAATGGATGTAATGTTTTAAACCAGACCTCCTCTCACACACAGGAATGAGCACACACACAGACATGCACATATATGCAGATGTATGCACACACACAGTTTGCTTGAGAGGGTTGCGATGTATAAAAGATACGTGAGTAGTTATGTCAGTCGGAAAGCAGCACACACACATTTGCCATGACGAGACAAGGCTGTTACAGTAAATGGCTTTGTGTCTGTGTGTATGTATGAGTGTGTGGGCCCTATCTTGCACCCAGCGCAATTGACTTTGTCAGTGACGCAAGTATCATTCCTAGCTTGCACTCGGCGCAAAGCGGATTTTTCCCTCCACGGGCGCACGTCGAAATGACCTTGCGCTCCAGGGGGCGGTTCAGCGAAAAAGGAGGCGTGTTCCGGCGCAAACGTTCTTGGTGCTATCTTGCGGTTTCCGAAAAAACCATTCCGCCACTGACCAGGAAAAAGGTGGTTTAAAGACAACGGCGCATTATTCAGATGCTATTTTAACGGCGCAAGCTTCGTCCGTGCGCACTGCGAAGCCAGGGTATTCTTCCTGCGAAACTACGTATTGTTTTGATTTATTGTATGGCTAGCTGTGTTACATTTCGTTCATATCAATAATTAATAAGATGTTCATGAGAAATCTCTATGTATGTGAACTTGAATTGTAACAACTGTGGCAATTTACTCCTACGCCTGTTTAACCGAAGCTAATTTGGGTAGGTTTCTTCTCCCATGCACATCAGAATCAGAATTCAGTTTTCAATTTACTGTGGCAGGAAGGAAGGTGCAAAAAATAAACATATACCCTACGGGTCTCACATTAAGTAAACAAAAGTACAACAGTTAAACTAATTCTAAGAACTAAGCAATTTAAAATATATATAGGCTATATATGTCAAAATAGGCTACATTTGAATGAGCAGCATGAGTGGGCAACTTAGTGCAATGAAACTGCTCTGCCTTTCCCATACAATCACTTCTCTATCGTTTACGGTCCTGACGAGAACGTCGGTCTCCTGTGAACCGCTGGCGTGCGCCTGGCAAATCCGCCGTTATAATAGCAATCCGCCATGGAACAAGCGCTGCTCTTAAAGGGAATGTGAGATGACGCTCTGATTGGCTTATTGCACGTTACGCCCAAACCACACCCATTAGTAATGTAGCTACCTCTTTTAGATTTGCGCTTGGCGAAAAGTAATTTATCCCGCTGCTAAAATAGCAACCGCACCGGAGTCCCGCCCACTTGCGCTTTGCGCTTTGCGCTTTGCTACTTGCGTTTCAGATCGTCAAAATAGGGCCCTGTGTGTTTTCCACAAGTTTACAGAACACATACACACAACACACTTAACAGTGACAGCATGACACAGAAGTTAAATGTAAATCCGTGTTCAGTGTTTCAACTCTGGAAAAACATCTTGGAGGCAATCGCAAGTCATCCCTAACGAAATACCTCAGATGAGATATCCAGAGTCTGCCCGGCTCTGTTTTATTCTGCTCTACTGTAGCTTCTTCACTCCGCTCTACTCTGTGCTGTGATAGTTGCAATACAACAACTGTATTGAACATGTCCAGCAGTAAAATCTATAGCAGTCCTTGTGTTGTGTAACACAACCCTTTCTATAAAAATCAGTGGTTGATGATTTCCTGTTCTTAAGTGTGTGTGTGTGATTGGAGGGGCATCCTTATTCACCACACGCACCAATGAAGTAGCATTCGGTTTATGGGGAGCAAGAAAGAAAGATAGAAAGAAAGCAACAGAGAGAGAGAGAGGAGTGGAGAAAGAGAAACAGGGAGAGAGGGAAAGAGAAAGGGAGAGAGATGAAGAGGAAATAGTATGTTATGGAAATTCTTATCTCCTTGGCCCCCTACTTAATTTTGTTTCTACATTGTGTGCGGGAGGAGAAAGAGTGAGGGGGGAGAGAGGGAGGGGAGGGAGGAGAGAGGGAGGGGAGAGAGATGGAGGGGAGAGAGATAGGCTTCCTTCTCAGATAAAAGGGTTCAACAGTAGGGAGCTGCAGAGGGAGAACTGTTTAAATAGTTCTACCTGAAACCATCAAGTGTCTTCAAAAGGGTTTTACCAAGGGTTCCCCTGAAGCTAAATTGGGCCTAACTAGCACCATTTTTATTGAGAGTGGAGCGAGGGAGAGAGGGGGTGAAGAGGTGGACGGTGCAATGCAAAAAGGGAGAGAGGGTGGAAGGGAGGAATGGGAATCAGAGAGGGAGGGAGCGGGGAAAGGAGGGAAGGAGGGAAGTGTGGAGCGGGAGATGGACCCTCATCTGTCTTTGGAGGGCAGAGCAGCAGCTTTACCATGCAAATGAAAGCTATCATTCATGTCAAGCAGGAGCAGAAGGGATAGGGCAGAGCCCCCTCACACACACACGCCCCTCACACACACACACACACACACACACAAACACACCCCTCACACACACACACACACACACACCCCTCACACACACACACACTCAAACACACCCCTCACACATACACACAAACACCCCTCTCACACACATACTCAAACACACCCCTCACACATACACACACCCACACACACACACACACACACACACACACACACACACACACACACACACACACACCCCTCTCACATACACAAACACATCCCCCCTCACGCACACACACAAACACACAAACTCTTCACACACATATCACACCCTTTACACAGGCACACACACCCATTTACGTAACACGCACACTTCATATTCTCCCAATGGGAGAATGAACTCCCAGTCCCACCGCCCCACCACCCTGCCCACCTTCGCCTCCCAACCCCCTCCCTGGACCTCCATGGCTTCAGCTGTGTGCCTGTGGTCGGACCCCTATCTCCAACACCACCTTGCTCCAGACACCCCCCCAAACACACGCACATTCTCACACACACACTTAGACGCACATTCTCACACACACACGCACACACACACCTCTGGCCCCGACGGCGCGCTCCTCGGAGCAAGTCACAGAGATAACATACACTCGGACACAGCATTAGCATACTGTGCTGCCATGATTAGGTCCTATTAACTCTCTTCAAAGGGACACTTCAACACAGAAGGCCCTGGGAGGGGTGTGTGGGTGCGTGTGCAAGTGTGTGTTTAGGAGGGATGTGGAGCGACACAGTGAACTCTCCATCCTCTTCCCCTCGGCAGCATGCGCACTTCTCATCTGCAAATTAGTATTCTGCTGCAAAACTTAAAAGAAATCAAACCCTCAACATTTTTGGTGTGTATGCGTGTGTGTGTGAATTTGAGTGCAGGCGCGTGTGTACGTGTGCGTACATGGGTGTGTGTATATGTGCATAAGTGTGCGTGTGCACATGTGGGTGAGTATGTGCATGTGATCTCAGTCCGTCTATCAAGTTGTTGTTGTGTTTACATGTGAAAGAGAGCAGGGAAAAGCCCATGAAAGGAAACTTAAATTCACTCATTTTATGGTCTTTAAGATCTGAGTAATAATTTTCCGCCTGGTTGCATCAGTTATCCATGTGTTCCTGTGTTGCATGCGGCAGTATGCAGGCGCTTTGTATGTGAGTGTGTGTGCATGTATGAATTGTGTGTGTCAGTCTGTGTGTGTGTACGTGGGAATGTGTGTGGCGTGAACTGTGCGTGTGTGTCCTTGTGTGTGTGTGTGAGTCTGTGTGTGTGTGTGATCTGTGTCTGTGTCTGTGTGTGGGTGTGTGAGTCTGTGTGTGTGGTGGGATCTGTGTGTGTGTCTGTGTGTGGGTGTGTGAGTCTGTGTGTGTGTGTGATCTGTGTAAGTGTGTAGGTGTGTGTATGCTCTGCCCTGATGCTGCAGAGTTTATATCCTCTAAATGGGCTCTGAGTAAAATTTTTATTGGCAGTAACACTTCAGGAGAGGGGTGCAAAATGTTTCTCACCGGTACCCAACTAATGGCAGCACACAGTGTGTCAGGGCCCTATTTTGACGATCTGAAACGCAAGTATCAAAGGGCAAAGCGCAAAGCGCAAGTGGGCGGGACTCCGGTGCGGTTGCTATTTTAGCAGCGGGATAAATGACTTTGCGCCTGACGCAAATGTAAAAGAGGTAGCTACATTACTAATGGGTGTGGTTTGGGCGTAACGTGCAATAAGCCAATCAGAGTGTCATCTCACATTCCCTTTAAGAGCAGCGCTTGTTCCATGGCGGATTGCTATTATAACGGCGGATTTGCCAGGCGCACGCCAGCGGTTCACAGGAGACGGACGTTCTTGTCAGGACCGTAAACGATAGAGAAGTGACATTGTATGGGAAAGGCAGAGCAGTTTCATTGCACTAAGTTGCCCACTCATGCTGCTCATTCAAATGTAGCCTATTTTGACATATATGTATATTTGTTTTAATTGCTTAGTTCTTAGAATTAGTGTAACTGTTTTTTAACTTAATTTAAGACCCGTAGGGCCTATATATGTTTATTGTTTGCACCTTCCTGCCACAGTAAATTGAAAACCGAATTCTGATTCTGATTCTGATGTGCATGGGAGAAGAAACCTACCCAAATTAGCTTCGGTTAAACAGGCGTAGGGGTAAATTGCCACAGTTGTTACAATTCAAGTTCACATGCATACAGATTTCTCATGAACATCTTATTAATCATTGACATGAACGAAATGTAACACAGCTAGCCATACAATAAATCAAAACAATACGTAGTTTCGCAGGAAGAATACCCTGGCTTCGCCAGCAGTGCGCACGGACCAAGCTTGCGCCCTTAAAATAGCATCTGAATAATGCGCCATTGTCTTTAAACCACCTTTTTCCTGGTCAGTGGCGGAACGGTTTTTCGGAAACCGCAAGATAGCACCAAGAACGTTTGCGCCGGAACACGCCTCCTTTTTCGCTGAACCGCCCCCGGGAGCGCAAGGTCATTTCGACGTGCGCCCGTGGAGGGAAAAATCCGCTTTGCGCCGAGTGCAAGATAGGAATGATACTTGCGTCACTGACAAAGTCAATTGCGCTGGGTGCAAGATAGGGCCCTCAGTCTGTGTGTGTGTGTGTGTATGTGTGCGTGTGCCGGTTGCCCGAATGGCTAGCCCAGGGAGTAAGTGGTCCAACTTAAAATGACACTCAAAACAGTCAGCGAGTCAGTCATCCAGCCAGTCTGCCAACAAGCCTTTCTGCCAGATAGCCAGCCAACCAGCTAGTTTGTGTGAGTGTAATTGTGTGAGTGACAGGAAAATGAAGCTTTTATGTGAGTGTGTGTTCTGTGGACGCTCTGGTGAGCAGATCTGCGGAGCTGCTGCGATAGGAAAGCAGAGTAGCACACTCCATTCTCAAACGGAGCTAATCTGACTTACAAATACCACAGTGAGGTCTACAGCCCATCTCACTGCTTCATCTTTCACCTCTGTCTGCCCGTCGTTTTATCTTGCTCTCTCTCTCTCTCTCTCTCTCTCTCTCTCTCTCTCTCTCTCTCTCTCACACTCACTCACTTTCTACCACTCTCTCCCCCACTCTTACTCATTTTGTCTTTTTCTCTCTCGCTCTCTCTCATTCTTTCTGTCTGTATCTTGTTCTCTCTTTCTTTATGCTGATTAGGTAAACACCTAGTCGTCTAAAAGCTTTCACCTGATCCTGTCCTTTGTGTGACCCCAGCTCTACTCAGGCTCTTTCTCTTTCCTTTTCTCTCACTCTCTGTCCCTCACTCTCTTTCTCTATCTCTCACCTTCTCTGTTTCTCCCATTTTCAACAGTGCTCATTAGCCGCTGGCGCTAGTTAGCTCACCTGCTCCTGTCTCCCCTCCTCGTCTGTAGCTGTGGACCAAGGAACATGGCTCATCTGGGCAACGACCAACGCTAGCCCTAACCCAACTCTCTACACAAATGAAGAGATATAAGAGGGCAGACAGATGGAGACGGAGACAGTGAGGTATAGAAAGAAAGAAAAAAAAGTTTTGAGAGAGATCTAGAAAGAGGCAGAGTAAGAGAGATAGAGAGAGAGAGATAGATAGAGAGAGAGAGAGAGAGAGAGAGAGAGAGAGAGAGGGGGAAAAGGACAGAGAGAAAGGTAGGAAGGGGACGGTGTGTAGAGACACAGCTCTAAATAGAGAGAGAGAGGTAGAGGAAGGAGAAAAAATATTGTCTGTCTGTTTATTATCATATTTCCTCCAGTAGCAAAACAGCCCACTTCTGTGCGTGTGTGTGGGGGTGTCTATAGACAGAACCCACCCTGTCTGACCTCTCTCTGACCCCATCATCAAAACCTAACCGCGGATCTTGCTCACAACCTCACATCCTCTCAGTCAGATCAGACTTCCTGTTCCAGTTCAGACTAACTCTAACGGTGGCGGTGAAGAGAATGAAGATGGAGGCCGACTCTAAGCACCAGCGTTCGTAGTCAGGTGTTTCTCGTTCCTTTCAATCAAGTTTCTGATGTTGAGGGGTTTCAGGCAGCAGTCAAGGTGCGATGCTGAGCAGAGGGGGGGTTGCCATGGAGACCGTCCCCTGGCCAGCGTTCCGTGTGGCTTCTAGAAGCAGTGGGGCTGAAACAGAGGTGTGATGCTGGAGCCTGAGGCCTGCTGGGTAATTAGTTAAACCTCCACCGGAGACCCCCTCTTTCTCTCCCAACTGGGCACCTGGACTAAGCTGGGCTGTAGGGGATGTGTGTGTGTGTATGTGGTGTGTGTGTGTGGAGTACTTGTTCTTGTGTGTCTGGATGTGTATTTGGTGCGCGCGTGTGTGTCGGTATGTGTGAGCGTGTGCGAGTGTGTGTGAGTGTGCCTGTATGTGTATATTGTGTGTGTGAGTGTGTGTGTATGTGAGAGCATGTATAATAGAGAATGAGGGTATGCGATGTATGTTGCAGCTCTGCTGCAGCTCTGAGCCCTCCCATCCAGACCTTAATACACGTAAAGACCATACCGTTTCTCAGAATTGCTCATGAATTCATGAACCGTTGACTATAACGTGTCCCTGAATTTTAGATATGAGTTTGACATAATGTAAATCATAAGACTTACAAATACTGCAATTGTCCTTCTTACAGGCTGTTTCTATTTTCTATTTACATTATTCAGCAATTGCATTTTGAGCTCTTGTTACTGTAGTGGTCACAGTATACAAATAGTACTGTTAGTCAACAACACAATATTCATTACTGTAAATTGTAATTTGGGGAACAAAGGCTAAGAAAACAAGGAAATAGGCAAAGCATTTTCACCTCTGTAACAGGGCTTGAGTACATTAGAGTACTGTTCATTCTGGGTCAGCATCCTGTCTCTGACCAGGGTCAGGCCACAGATTTTCCTCAACATCACAGGCAAAGTTTTCTCTAGCCAAGAAAAAAGCCTTTGAATGCCTGAGCCTTCCCTGACAAGACTCCACAGCAATGTCCGCACAAGCTTCTTCCATGGCTTGAAGAAGGTTGTTCTGTCATAGGGATTTCTGTCAAAGTGTGGCATGGATCTCATTTGAGATTGTTGTTCTTCTTACTCTTACTCTTACTCAGCCTCTTCCTCTCCCTTGTCCACCTCCTCTCATTCTGAAAATTCTGCCTCTTCTTCTGATAATTGCATTCATGATTTCAAAGTACAGATGAGCCAGAACCCGTCTACGGAGAGCCTGTCCACTCCCTATTACGCAAGCACCATTGTGCCGACTTTGGTTGCAGTTCCACTGGTGGTGATCGCGAGTCTATGGAGCTAAACGGCATGGATGTTCAAATGTTCAACATGGATTATAGGTTGAAAGTTGAATGAACGAGTACTTATGTCCTTTCGATTTCTTACAGGGTGAGTCGTTGTTGCCCATAACACGCTAGCATTATGCTAATGAATGCTGATTGGTTCGTGAAGAACTGAATACGACCAGAGATCCCGCTTGATGTCATCCGAAGCAGAACCAGACTGTCAGAGCATTAGCAACATTAGCAACAACATTAGCAAGCCAAAACTCTTTCTAGCATGTGTATTGACAGGGAGAGCCTAACCTGTCAGCTGTGTTGTCGATGAAAAAAGGAAGTGTCCAGAGCTTGCCGTAAAGCAGTATCTCTGTCCGTGCGATGTGTATGACGTCATTGCGACTTAAACTTTGAAAAAACCCCAGCAGTGTGTATTTGTTTGCCTCCTCTTTTGAATTCA
The DNA here is from genome assembly GCA_903064625.1 of Mallotus villosus. Taxonomy (NCBI): domain Eukaryota; kingdom Metazoa; phylum Chordata; class Actinopteri; order Osmeriformes; family Salangidae; genus Mallotus; species Mallotus villosus. Next base: position 67,972 of record CAEFZP010000458.1, on the reverse strand, counting down.
AAATTCAAATTACTAGACAAAAAATTATATCCTGACAAAAGTGGATTTTGAGGGGTATAGCTCCATACACCTAGCCTAGGTGACAGCCAAACTTATCCCCGCCCACAAAATAATTTGGTCGAGAAGTTGGGTCTGGGGGGGGCTCAGTCCGGAAAACACTATATTCCGAATAGGAGCTGTTCGGACCAATCAAATTGTCAGTGTGTGCTTTATACGATGATGGACAGATGATCAACAGTAACATAATCAACCACGTCACAAAATGGCGCTTGAGTTGAATTTGTTTTCAACAAACATGGCTACCGCTGGAGAGCTGAGATGTTATGATTCTGCCATCGAGTCTGTTTTAGAAGACATCGACAGCGCATTCATTTTGAAAGAGGAACAGAGAAACGCAATCAAGGCATTTGTCGATGGAAAATATGTTTTTGCCGTCCTTCCTACGGGGTTTGGTAAAAGGTTAATTTATCAGGTCTATCCAATTGAGCGAAGAGGCATTTGTTTTCCGGGTTCGTTTAAAACACGCCCCATACATAGTCACAGCCTACCGGAGAGTTTTCAGACTCATATTCTGACCAGAATTATGAGGACGACGTCAGGCTACCATAGACCTCCATTCATTCAGCACTCGACCGTTAGCGCCCTCATATGGACCTATAGTGGAACTGCAACCAGTTCAGAACCCAGACATTTCCACGAGAGTGGCAGTTCTCCCCATATAAGACATTCTCTGGATGAGCTTACCTTTGTATTCATTCCAAATCCCTGATTGCTTGTTGAGTATTTTTGCTTGTTAGTGCTTACACATGGATAATTGGTTAAGGGTGTTTGAATTGCACTGGTTTGAGTTTACTTATCAAACGGCAGTGTTCTAAATGACATAATGGTGATAAGTGAGTCTTAAAGTGAGAGGTGTGTTAACACTTTTGCAAAGAAGTGTGAATGAACCTGAGTAATGTGTAAAAAACTGTAAATTGGCAAATAGTTTTTGGCAAATTGGCAAAATCGTTTTGTGAGGACGGCTTACACATACCATTTTTGTGTGTTAGCAATCAAGAAAACTGACATTTGATTTTGAGTAGGTTGTGAAACAATGACAAAATGTTGCCAGCAGAGTCATGATCAGCCTTTATACGAGGAGAGGAGATGGGAGGAGAGTAGAGGAGAGAAGAAGACAGGATAGTAGAGGAGGAGAGAAGATGAGAGGACAGGACAGGACAGGAGAGGAGGAGAGAAGAGAGAGAGGAGAGAGTAGAGAGAGGAGGAGAGAAGATGAGAGGAGACGAGAGACAGGACAGGAGGAGGAGAGAAGAGAGAGAGGAGAGGAGAGTAGAGGAGAGAGAGAGAGAGGAGATGAGAGGAGGACAGGACAGGACAGGAGGAGAGAGAGAAGAGAGAGAGAGGAGAGTAGGAGGAGGAGAGAAGATGAGAGGAGAGAGGACAGGACAGGACAGGAGGAGGAGAAGAAGGAGAGAGAGGAGAGTAGAGGAGGAGGAGAGAGAAGATGAGGGGACAGGACAGGACAGGAGGAGAGAAGAAGAGAGGAGAGTAGAGAGAGGAGAGTAGAGGAGGAGAGAAGATGAGAGGACAGGACAGGACAGGAGAGGAGGAGAGAAGAAGAGAGGATAGTAGGGGAGGGGAGAAGAAGAGAGGAGAGTAGAGGACGAGAGAAGAAGAGTGTTTACACTAGTTAAGTGCTACATTGAGCTGATGGCCCCCCAGCATCTGATCAATGTCTTTAATGGAGCGGGGGGTTTCTTTTCAGAGGTTATAAAGCAATTGATCGTCTCATTCTCTTGTTTTTGATCCCGCCGGCCTCCTCTCACTGAATAAGCAAACAGTTTTGCCATCTCGTTATCATCTGGGTCAAGTGGCGATCAAAGGAGGGCATTGATTGTCAAAATCATTACCGATAGCAGCCCCAGGTAACCATGGGTCTGCCTGCCTGCCTGCCTGCCTGCCTGCCTGCCTGCCTGCCCGCCCTGCCCTGCCTGCCCGCCCGCCCTGCCCGCCCGCCCGCCCGCCCGCCCGTGTCTCTCTGCATTTCTCTTGTCTGTCTGCCTCTTGTTTGAACATTGCTGCCCTGTTGTGGGAAACTAGGGTTCGACCGTTAGCCTCCCCCCCCTCACTCCCTCCCCCCTCAGGGAAGTTAAAACCCATTAGCTAAAAGGTACGCAGAACCAGAGATGCTTCTGCTCTCGCTCCAAACGTGGAGTAGGAAATTGAGTGGGGCCCTGAAGGGTTTGAAAGCACACGGTGGGCAGGGACGGGTTTGAAGAAGAACCTGAAGCTGTAGAGCTGCAGGGATCCAGCAGCTGCACCGTGACAGGGGGAGGACACAGGACCTCCTGGGATGTGTTAGTGGAGGTGGTGATAGGAGGACTCAGGGCATCTTTATTTCTATTATCCACAACTGTCTACCTTCCTCTCTTTTTATCTCTGAATCTCTCAAATTCAATTAAATGCGTGAACTCCATATCGTTGAATTGTTTTTAAATCTGTTTTTTTTTACACCTGAAATATTGCCAAAGCAGATTCCCAATAAATCACAAATGATGATGGGGATGGCAAAATGAAGATAATGATGTCAAATTATGTAAACAAATACTCTATCTCTCCTCTCTTTCCATCCAACTTTGGTTTCTTCCTAATTACTGTGAGATTCTAGAAAGACGCACCCTCATTAACATTCAGACATCTCAGAAACGATCTGGGAGTAGTTCTTTGCAAATAAACATGATTTTCCTAACATTTCTCAAAATACCTAAAGGAGTTCACAAATCTTTCTGAAACCATCAGATCAGCTTCATTAAAGCTCCACACAGTCAGACACATTAGTCAGATTTAATAAGACTGCATTTGAGTGTCTGTCTCAGCATTTTAGCCGTGGCTAGGACTTTCCTTATTATACACAACAAACAAGTAAACAGTCTGGACGTCCAATGAGTTTTATTCATCCCCCAAACAGCTGTACGTGCTTCCCCACTCCCCCTCCTCTCCCTTCTCCTCAACTTCCACCTCCACCTCCTCCGCCTCCTCATCTTCCCCCTTTATCCTCCGCCTTCTCTCCTCCTTCTACCCCCCCTAATCCCCTTTCTCCTCTTCCCTTTCCTCCTCACCCCCGCCCCCCCCCTCCCGGCTTCTTGTGTGTGGGGAGCATCAACCCGTCTGCAGTGCTGTGGAGCATCTCTTCATGCAGACTCACAGTGGCTCCTTATCTAGGAAAACATTAATTCACACACTAGAATAAACCAATCAGGACCCAGGGCCTTGTCTTCACGGCAACGCACACTTTACCTTTTGCACACATTCATCTGGAGAGCTCCCTGATAACCATGACGATGTCGGCGGGGAGGGAAGCCAAATACGGAAGGCAATGTTTTTACATTCAGCTGCACACTTTGTCATTCTAATGGTTTCAGAACTCTGCTAACATCTTTTCTCCATGACTGGATGGAACCAACGGGCTGAAAAATGTCCTACAGAGAGAGAGTGTGTGTGTGTTTGCATAATGTGTGTATAATGTGTGTGTGTGAAGCAGTGGAGGAGAGAGATGCGCAAGGCAGAGAGCGGAGCGGGGCTAGGCAGAGCAGACCATAATCATCTCTCCCATCATATGTTCTCAAACGGAAAACACATCATCAACAGCGCATCCTGAGAGAAAGATAAAACTACCACCCATCAGCCAGAGCAGGGGAGAGGCTGGGGGAGGCTGGGGGAGGCTGGGGGAAGATGACAACTTTAGGAAGCTCGGGAATGGAGAAGACGGAGACTGGAGGAGGCTGAGGTGTGGGGGCTGAAAGAGGCTGCAGAGAAGGGGCTGGGGAAGATACACATGCTTCACTGCCTAAGTGGAAAAATGTATGTATTAAATGATAGTTTAACACAGTTTCATTATATTTCTTGTTTTCTATCGAATTCAAGGGTACAGTAAGATGCACATTCACATACACCTCACATACTTTAATACTACAGTGTACTGTATCATGTTGTAGACCTATTTCTGTATATCATGTTCTAGACCTACTCTTGTGTATCATGTTCTAGACCTACTCCTGTGTATCATGTTCTAGACCTACTCCAGGGTATCATTGTCTAGACCTACTCCAGGGTGTGCATCATGGTCAATGTTTCAAACTAAGAACCCTTCTTCTCTTGCAGTCCCTTCATTCTGAATAGAGAGCCTGACTCTTTGCAGGGTTAGAGGAACCTTGGTGGAAATCAACTCAGTATACAAGTCTTTTGGCCTTGAAAGATTTCCTTGTGAAGTCTTTTTCTCCTGGGAGTGACAAACACACGGGCACACACACTCTGATGCACACAGGCACACATGCACATGGAAACACACCCTCATCCACACACTTCCACACACACACACTAGGACCTAGTTCTAAGCTGACTATCCCACAGAGAGAGAGGTCAGCGGTGAATGGGTCTCTGTTCCAGCTGGACTCTGGGGGATATCTGGGTGGGACTGAGTGGAGAGGAGGAGATCTCCAACCATACACACATACGCACGCCGATGTTTGAGTTCAATTGTCTGTGAAGTGGCTGATCGTGAAGGGTGTGTGCGTTTGTATGAATGCATTTGTGTGTCTGTGTGTGTTTGTGTCCTTTTGTCTGACTGTGCTTTTGTGTGTGCTTGCATGCGTTTAAGTGTGTGTGTGTGTGTGTGTGTGTGTGTGTGTGTGGCGAGGGGAGGGGAGGTTGATGCACTGCACTGTTGGTGGTTTACAAACAAAGACATCACAAACATGGCTCTGACGGCTTGGATGCAGATCAAGGCTGAGTGTCCTCAGCTGGTGTGTGTGTGTGTGTGTGTAACAGATGGGAGGCCACAGCAGGGGTCTCTACCTCTGTTGAGGAGCTGTACAAAATGGCTTCGTTTAGGGAAGAGAAGCAGACTTGGTCTGAAGCCACGTCCCCTATGGAGGAATCCACTACATGGCCCCCCACAGCGACAGCACTGTGTGTGTGTGTGTGTGTGTGCGCCAGGTGCTTGCTCGGTGCCAGTATTCCAAAGCTGCTCATCTTCTTTCTCCCAGAAGAGTCGCTCCTGGTTGCGGTGACAATGCGGTTAGCGAGTGGTTGCGGTGACAATGTGGTTAGTGAGTGGTTGCGGTGACGGCGTCACGTGCGTGCTCCGGCGGCGTTTGGGACATCGGACGCTAATCCACCCGTGTTAACACGTGAATCATGAGCCGGCTCTGATCACGACGCATCAACAGGAAAGAGGCTATTACAACGCCGGACTGGGACAATACATCAATGTTTCCGCTCTCAACCAACACGCGTACACAGCCGGAGGGGGGAGGGGGATGGGGGCGTGTGTGTGTGATAGATACTGTTACCTTGTGTTCTGGCAGCCATCTCTATCCTCATTACATTACCCTGTGTCTGTGAACTCAGTCTTTCTGCCTGGCTACAGCTAGGACACACACACATAAACACACATACCCGCACACACACTCAGCAGGGCTGAATGCCTCTGTGTGTGTCTCTGTAGGTGTGACACACACACACACACACTCACACACTCCAGCATACACACACCACCGCTCACAAACACCACCGCTCACACACACCACCGCTGGGCTCCACGGTTAACTTGGCCTGGTCTTTAAGCTGTATACATAAATACAGAACACTAATATATATAAAAACACCTATTATATATATATACATACGACATATGATATCATCATTTGTACATATGCCAAGGACTTGCACTGATAACACTTTATCCATATTTATAGTTCACCAACTATTTGTATAATTCATTTTGCACTATGCTGCCCGATTTCATCTTGTAACTTTGTAACATTTCATATTCTATATTTTGTATTTATATCTATTTTATATCTACATTGTTTAGCTCTTCAGTATATTGTTTAGCACTTTAGGACATGTTTAGCTCTTTAGTACTAGACTTTAGTATTAGAATTGTATAACAGTAATATCTTCTGCTTTTTCTACTTGAAAAAATAAATTATGATTATTAATAATATGTTCGTTGTATGCACCTTCTTGCCACAGTAAATTATGTGTTTGTGTTTACTTACATGGCAATAAAAACCCATTCTGATTCTGATCATAACCCTTTTCACCTGTGTATCACAGTGGAAGCTGACTGTTAGTAGACTAGTCTGACTGATGTGATTGGTTGGGGAGAGAGAGACATAAAGAAAGAGAGAGAGACAGAAAGAGAGAGAGGCAGAAAGAGAGATGGAAAGAGAGAGAAAGAGAGAGAAAGAGAGAGAGGCAGAAAGAGAGATGGAAAGAGAGAGAAAGAGAGAGAAAGAGAGAGAAAGAGAGAGGAGAGAGGACAGATGGGTCAAGAAGAAAGCATGGAGAGGGAAAGATTCTGAATGGTGATGAGAGGAAGGAAGAAAGAGATGAGAGAATTAGGGAACGATAATGAGAGACAGAAAGAGAGAGATAAAAAAGCGAGGGAGGATAAGAGAGAAAAAGGAGGTGAAGAGAGGAGAATGGGTGAGGAGGGGGATGCTGAGAAATCAGCAAAGTTTTCACTGTTGAGCCAACAGGAGAAGCAGACATTAACCTCATCTCATTAATACTTGTAGAATGAAAGCGGGATGATTGTGGATGATTAAAGATGAGTAACTCTGCTCTCGTCCCAGAGCCTGACGATGAGTGATGAGGAAGCTCTGGATCCATTAGCCAGGTCTTATCAGCTCCCAACAGCTACTGTACTGGACAGGAAGTCACTCTCAGCTTGGGACAGTCCTGGTTGGCTTTCATCACAACTCTATAGTACATTTATGCCAGTACAGTAGGCCTTTTCTGCACATCTTATTTTACATTTGTATATTTAATGTTTTACATTGTATAGTATTGACTAGAATAATTTAGATACTGTTGCTGATTTTCTACTTTTTATATTTTCTAAATTTTATATTAAATATATAAAAGTACATGTTTACCATATGCACCTTCCTGCCATAGAAAACTCCTTGTTTGTGCAAACAAACTTGGCGAATAAAGCTGATTCTGATTCTGTACACTAGGAGCTTGTGTTAAAGTTGAGATAATGACTTTATGAACTCACGTGCAAATGAGTTTGTTACCAGGCTATAAGCCAATGACAGTGAATTGTTAAAACACACACACTAATGTGCACATACACAGTCACACCCACACACACACACAAGACAAGCCTACTAAGCCCTGTTCACCTCCAGACATTGCATGATGGTGAATATCACGTGTTGACAGTATTGTTTTCAGTAATTATATAAGTAAACTCCTTACCCTCTCACTGCCCTCCAGACCAATAAACAAACAAGGACACACACACAAGCACAGACACACACACAGCACACACAGACACAGACACACACACACCACCGCTGGGCTCCAGAGCTAACTTGGCCTAGTCTCACCCTGGCCTGCTGTATACATGAATACAGAACATCTTATATGTACAAACACACACATGCACACACACACGCACCACACACACATTCGCACACACCGGTACTATATATACACACACACACACACACACACACACACACACACACACACACTACCCAGACAAATACATATACATGAATACCAACTACCTGCAGAACCCCCACCATGCGCACCCACACAGACACACTCACACACACACACACACACACAACACACACACACACATTGGCATAGACACTGTATGTGGAACATAGGGGATGTCATTTTGACTGAACCAAAAGTCTCTCTCTTTATGTATTCCCCTCTCTCTCTCTCTCTCTCTCTCTCTCTCTCTCTCTCGCCCCCCTCCCTCCCTCCCCCTCCTCCCTCCCCCTCTCTGTAGTAAGGTGCCGCTGTGCTAGGGAGCTCCTGTAGCAGCAGATTCAATATTCTGCTGTATTGACTGAGTGTCCGCTCCTCTCAAGAGCAGCTGAGTTGGCACTAAGGCAGCTTTATGGACCTGTCACTAGGACGCCACACACACACACACACAGCCTAGGGCTCTTGTATATTTCCCGATCCCCATATTGAATCTCGGTATCAGATGTGTGGCAGCACCTCAGGGCACACTCTGTATCTGTAGATACACATGCTGATCAATGTTGGAGTTTAGCACACGCACACACACACACGCACCCAGACGTGTCATGAGCACAGCTGGAGAAGTCTCCACCACCTCAGGCTGTCAACTGACAGGTGTACAAAGACAAACATGCACACATAGAAAGGTGAACAGACACACACACACACACAAACATTTTCAAAAGCTAACCCTGGTACAGATAAGCGGGTAAAAGCTGCATAAAAATAACATCAATTGTCTCAGTTGCCTGCTTGTCTGTCTGAATGCCATGCTTATAATGAGACCCCAAGAGAATAGGTGGGCAGGCCAATAGAAGAGGTGGCAGATTGAATCTCTCACACACACTCTCACACACTCACACACACACACACTCACACACACCTCTGCCTGCCCTACAGATCAGGTGGGCATATGGCATCCTGCTCCTGACTGACGGGGGTCACCTCCAACAGACGAACCTGCACACACTCACAAGTGTGTGTGTGTGTTTGATTGAGGCAGCCTAATACCATGTTATGAGACAGAGCCGACTCTCTGTGTGTGATGTGATATATTGCGTGCTCGGGACAACAGCTAAAAAGAGAGAGGAGGTAGGAGGAAAGGATGAGGGGGAGAAGAGGAACAAGGGAGAAGAGGAGAGGGGGTACGCTACTGAATGAAAAGGTGGGAACAGGAGGAGGACACGGATTCAGAGTTTAGCATTTGAAATGCAGATGCTCTGCTGCTTCGTTGTGATGAAATACAGTTGAACAGATTTGCCATTTGGAGAGGGACAGGGGAGGGGGGCAGAGAGAGAACGTTTATAGTGCAGAGGACCAAACTGTAGAATATATCCATGATGAAGTGAAAAAACATTTCTGTATAGTGCAGACAGACAGACACAGACAGACACAGACAGACACAGAAAGACACAGACAGACAGACAGACAGACAGACAGACAGACAGACAGACAGACAGACAGACAGACAGACAGACAGACAGACAGACAGACAGACAGACAGACAGACAGACAGACAGACACAGAGAGGGAGGGAGGGACATTTTCCTCTGTCCAGATGAGTCCACTGACTGTGGCAGGAGGAAGATGATTATCATGGTCCTACAGGGACAGGCCAAAGTAGCCGAACACAGAGAGACAGCCGGCAGACTCGCTCATTTGCATGAACTGTACGAATGCATGTGGATGATCTTGACATGAGGTTCAGATGAGGGCTTGGAGAAGTCTGGTGGTGACCAGGGACTGGCATGACTTACCCAGGTTAAACATTGGTTTAGAAAATAGATTTCACAGCTCAGACACAGCATAAATAAATACCAGACTTTAAAGATTTCTTTTACAATCCGATACACACATAGGTAACACACACACATTCAAAGCACACACAGACACCAGACATAGAGTACACACACACACACACACGTGCACATCCATAGACTCTCCTAGTGAATTATGAGAAGAGATTTTCTTGCAGCCATGTTGAAAGCCCATTAGAGATTTTTAATGGAGGTCAGTCCTCAGAGCTGTGTGGATTGTTCCCTCTACACGACACCGTAACCGAGGTTACGAGTGGTAATTAAGTAATAATATTTTCAATAATTGTGTAAATTAAAAGATATAGAGGGCCCGGGTGGATTGGCAAATTAGACCGACAATTAACTTAGTTTGCCCTGAAGGACTATATCACTGAAAAGAGAGGAAAGAGGGATGAGAACAGAAGGATGAAGATAAGAAGAGGAGAGGGAAGAGTAGAGCAAGGGATGGGGGAGAAGACAGAGATGGGGTGAGACTAAAAAAGAGGAGGAGAAAGGAGAACAGGGATGACTAAATTGATAGTTCTAGTCATCAACTCCAAAGCTGAGTGGAGAGGATGGCTGAAGATGAGATGGATGAGCAGAGCAGAAAGGAAGCGGATTGGACACGGATTTTCGAGACGTTCACTCACAATCTGAAAAGACGATTGCTTAACGTCTCTGCCATATCACAACCAACTGCAAATCCTTTTGGCACATTAACTCAGACCCTTCATTTTCAAAAGTCCAAAAAACATTGAGTGTTTAGTTTACTTATACATTCAAATATTTAACATGTAGTAAATAATTTGCAAAAGAGTGAGATCTTAACACACATACTGTACAGAACATCCACTTTTCCTCTGAACAGAGTGAATGAGGCAGTCTGGAAGGTATGGTTTCTCTTTGTGCATCAGTAGATGTTCAGATTGTGGAGGTTTTCCAATTTCCTTTCCTTTCTTTAGAGACCCAAACTCCACATATTAAATAAAGCTTTTTGGTTTTTAATAACATGAGAGTGGTGCTCTGCTAAGTCTGATAATTGAATCAGGGGTAGGGAGGGTGTGTCTCTAAGTAGGGTTACGCCAGACACCCATCCACCCATATGCTGTCCTCCCATCGATCTCTTATTCCCCTTCTCTGTCCTCCTCTCCTCCTTCATTCTCTACCTCCATAACATGGAGCACATTCACATGCGCTAAAACACACACACACACACACACACACACTAACACACAGTTTTCAACCACTCTGCTTATTTTCATGCTCCAATAGGTGGAAATGACATTTCAGCCTTTGAACCAGACAAGCATGTGTGTGTATGTGTGTGTGTGTGTCTTTATGTTTATCTTTCATGTGAATGTTTGTTCTATAGCACACGCCTACTCTCTTTTTTCCTTGACACATATGGTGGTGGTACGGTGGCCATGGTAACTGATAGGAAAATAGTTTTGAATAAATGGTCTACATACTGTATGTTTGTGTCTGTGTGTGTGGCCTTGGCCCTGTGCTACGACTGCAAGATGACACAAGCTTTGTCCTTAATGACATCATCTCCTTGCTGTCTAATTAAGAAATAACAGCCTTACTGAATGAACACGCACGCACACCCAAGAGGACTCGGTAACAAGGCTAAACAGAGCAGGCTTTCGCCCAGTGACGAGACAAATACAACACACGTCTATTTGTGTTTGCTAAAGGTTTTAATGATATCTCTTTCACTCCTCCCCTCAACCTTCTCTCAGTCACGTCTGGGTTTTGGGCGGCTTACAGATGAGGCCTGAAGGCCAACACAGTCCTGTGCAGTCCTCTAGTACCACTACGCCCTACCCAGAACACTGACCAGCTCTAGTACCACTACGCCCTACCCAGAACACTGACCAGCTCTAGTACCACTACCCCTCCCCAGAACACTGACCAGCTCTAGTACCACTACCCCTCCCCAGAACACTGACCAGCTCTAGTAACACTACCCCTCCCCAGAACACTGACCAGCTCTAGTACCACTACCCCTCCCCAGAACACTGACCAGCTCTAGTACCACTACCCCTCCCCAGAACACTGACCAGCTCTAGTACCACTACCCCTCCCCAGAACACTGACCAGCTCTAGTACCACTACCCCTCCCCAGAACACTGACCAGCTCTAGTAGCACTACCCCTCCCCAGAACACTGACCAGCTCTAGTACCACTACCCCTCCCCAGAACACTGACCAGCTGTAGTACCACTACCCCTCCCCAGAACACTGACCAGCTCAGAACACTAATGTCAGTTGGGCTCGCAGAAACGTCAGCTACATCCCTGTGTCTTCCCCAGCCTTAATAGAACTGTAAACATCGCAGGCTGTCTTGTGTAAATGTTAACGAGCTCTAGGATAGCTACATCATTCCGGTGTCTCCCCACACTCCCGCCGTAACCAAATACGCGGGCCTGCACACACACACACACAGACACGCACACACTTTGTCGTTCTGGAGTGCAGCTGTGGTTTGACATACAGCCACTCTGACAGCTGAGTGTTTGGGACGGCAGAGAGAGAGAATGTCAGACACCTGTTTGATGGTACTCTGTTTACGTGACGGGAAATAAAATGGAGGGAGGCTGAGTGGCCTTGTCTTTCAATTTCACACACGCACACACGCACACACACTGAGTGGATGAGTGAATGTGTCTTATTTCTCCTGTCACATCTCCACATTCATTGATCTTCTCTGCTCATCTTCATCAACACGTCAGCTACTGTTCAATGGTACAGCTGTTCTGTACTGTCACACACACACACACAAACACACACACAAACTGGAAGACCCACCCACATGCAAACACGCACACACACAGACACACCTACACAATGGACCAGTGTACAATAGCAATGGGAAACCTGTAGAACTGTATAAGGCAGGTAAGTAGTTACAGCCAGTCTATGTGGAACTCCATGGGTTGATAGCAGCACACAGGCCTTCTTTGCCTTGGAATAAAAACAATAACATTATCTTATAGATAGATACCTTTGCTATCAGCATCCGATAGCGATGAGGCACTTTTTTTGTGTTGTTGTGATGTTTTTATTGATAATTCAAGTTAAGTAAAATAAACATGTTGACAGAAATTGGGCATCACAGTCTTTATTGTTTTACAATACGCTCACCCCAATCAATGCCAATCTAGCAACTTTTCTGATCTTATCTTTTTTATATCCCTACCCCCCCCCCGAACTTGTAGGACACCCACCCCAAAAGCATAGGCTCATCATTGCTGAGGTCTTGTACTACACACCATAGTTTACATGGATGAACAGCACAACTATAATGTTAGAGGACTGCTGGGTGGTGTTAAGCGGGCACAGTCTTAAGGTTACCCAAATATGTCAGCACTGGATCCCAGACGAAGAATTTGTCCCTGGACCCCCTAAGAGTGTATTTTATTTTCTCTAACTGTATGAACTGCATTAGGTCATTAAACCACAGAGACACACTGGGTGGATATTTAGATTTCCAATGTAAAATAATTCTTCTGCGTGCCAGCAGTGTTGTAAAGGCAACAATTTTTTTATATCTTGTCCTTATTGTAAAATATCTCCTGTCTGTAGTACCAAAAATGGCCATTACTGGGTTGGGTTGTAGACCAATACTAAGAGCTTCTGACTATGTTTTAAAGATTGTAGACCAATAGGATGCTAGGGCTGAGCACGACCAAAACATATGGGTTAAGTTGGCAGGAGTGGGTCGACACCTGTCGCCGCTTGCATCTGTGTAAGGGTATATTCTAGCAAGTCTGGCTTTGGAGTAGTGGATGCGATGTAAGATTTTGAACTGTATTATGCTTAATTTGGCAGCAAGTGCTGCCATTCACTCTTAGCAAAGCGCTGTCCCAAATGTCTCCTTCCAAGTCTTCTCCCAGCTCATCCACCCAGTCTGCCTTGATCTTTGCAAGAGTCGTATTTCTACAAGAATATATACAGGTATTGATTCTTGAAATAAGTCCTTTAAAGCTGAAGGTAGTCCCCAATAGATCATCTAAGCCAGAAGGTGATGGTAAATGTGGAAAGTTGGGGTCCTGATGTCGAAGGAAGTTGCAGACTTGGAAGTATCGAAATAGGCTAGACCGAGGGAGGCCAAATTGACGTGATAAGTCATCAAAGCTAGCGAAAATACTGTTTATATACATATCCTTAAATGTAGATATGCCTTGCCTTTGCCAGAGAGTATATTCAGAGTCAAATCTAGCTGGACGGAAAAGATGATTGTTGTGCATGGGACTTAAATGGAGAAGATCATTAAACCCGAAGGGTATTGATGATTACTGGATTGTTGGTGTATTGAGAGGCAGAGATGGGAAGGCTGGAGGTGACCAGGGCTCTAAGAGAGGTTGAAGTGCAAGACGCAGCTTCAAAATGGCACTAGTCTGTATCAGGTGCGTGGAGCCAGTGCATGATTTTTTTGAACATTTGAGGCCCAATAATAATGACAAAGATTTGGAAGAGCTAGGCCACCTTGCAGTCTAGGCCTCTGTAACAGTTCTAGCCTTATTCTAGGTCTCTTCCCGCCCCATATAAATTAAGTGAAGATCTTATCAATAGATTTGAAGAACGATTTGGGGAGGTGAAGTGGGATACATTGAAACAGACATTTTGGGAGCACATTCATTTTTATACAGTTCACTTTCCCTCCTAAAGATAGGTGAAGTGTTTGAGGCACTTTTTATTCAAGGTTTGGCAAAAGGTAAGATGATGGCTGTGCTGGTTCATTGCTGGGGGAACATAGAGGTGTCTGTGTGAGGCAGGTATCTGAGAGGCAGGGAAGAGAACAGCCCTGCTGGGGGTGGGTCAGAAGGTCGGCACCCAGCCTGGATCCCTCCATGGTGGTCAGTGACCTAGCCAGTCACTGCTGACTCTCCACTTTGATGTGGTTTCAGGATAGCTGTTTGAAATGAGCAGTTACCCCAACTGACCATACCTGTGGATCTTCAGTCAGCCGATTGTATATATAGCAGTGTGTCCGTTTAGGCTCTTTAGCCGATCTGTTAACACACCATGGATTTAGCATAGCTTAGCTCTGTAGACGCTGTGCTAACATGCTCCAGACAGGGACCTATTACTCTGACGTTAGCTGAGGAGAGAGAAGAGAGTGGTAGAGATGCAAAAAACACCTTTCCATCTCAGTAACTGAAGAAGAACGATCCTTTATTGATCTCACATTGTGGTTTAAACACAGTGTGCAGGAAGCAGAGAAGCGTCCACCAGAGAAATACCTTCCCTGCCTTTTTCCTCATCCCATCCTTCCCTTCTTCCCAGGGCAAGTAGGAACAGTGGCCAGCCACCTCAGCAACACCAGACACCAGACACCAGACACCAGACAGTCCCCCAGTGACCAGACTAAGCACTCGCCCCCTGGCCAGGGACATGGGCAAGTGAGCAATCTGTTCCGCATGTTTTTACATCAGGGCTCTTTTGTGGAGGAAACCCATGTGAGCAGAGGGAGAACACCCAAACTCCACATAGAAAGAACCGGAATAATCAAGCAAGGATGGAGCCCAGGATCTGTGTGCTGGGGGGAGGCCGTTCAAGGCAGTGCGCCACTGTGCCGCAAATATTCTATTCAGAGAGAGGGAGAGAAGAGAGGGGGGAAAGACAGAGCGAGGACAGTAGAGTAGAGTAAGCGTGCAAGAGAGATATATGGAGAGAGCGAGGGAGAGTGAACGAGAGAGAGATAGACAGATAGAGTTGAGTTGAAAGTAAGCGCGCAAGAGAGATATATAGAGAGAGCGGGAGAGAGTGAGACAGAAAGAGAGAGAGAGAGAGAAAGAGAGATAAGACATGTCAACAAAAAACCTCCTCCCTCTTGGATAAATGATTTATCTATCACTGTGGAACCTGGTCCACTGGAAATAGCACCGTGACTCTTCCTTTCTTCTCTCTCTGAGTCACAGCTAGACACACCATCCTCAGTGTCTTTACACAGACAGGAAAGGACTCGGTGACTCACGGTCAACAGATCCCAGTTTCAGACCCTATCTCTCTCTAGATGTCTGCAGACAGCACTGACCTCAGCCTGCCAGTCACAATAGTCTCTCACCTCCCTGTCATCCTCCTTCAGAGACACACATACACACTCCCTCACGCATACACACACATTCACTCAAAACCAGTGGTACCGGTGAACTTGGCTGGCAAAATATTTAAAAACCGTGAGAGAGAAAGAGTGACAGAACTTGTGTTGTTAAAAGCAAGACCTTGTACATTGCATATTTCAAGCAGGAACCATCTTCAAAGTTTCAGACTTTGACATCAGTGCAGAAGAACCCCATTAGTCACCAGAACATGGAGGAAGGGTTGGTGTCTGGTTGTCTGACCATAGAACCCCTCCGACAGTCTGCTGAATGTATGTGTGGCAGTGTGTGCCATCTATTTACAGATCACAGGACTCCATCACCAGTACTAACGCTCTCTCTCTCTTTCTCTCCCACACACTCTCTCTCTCTCTCTCTCTCTCTCTCTCTCTCTCTCTCTCTCTCTCTCTCTCTCTCTCTGTTCCGTTATTACACAGCAAATTAACACACAGAGAAAACTATTAGCTTTTTTAATAAAGTGCGCTTGAATAATTCCACAGTTCATTACCTCACACTCGATTCACATTTCTCCACAAGCGCACATACACGCTCACACAGACACACACACACACAGCCAGTGACGTCTGAGACAATGGGCTGGTTGAGAATGTGATGGATGTCAGCCTCATTAATTATCCAGCTCATTACCAGCTGTGAATACATCTTTTCCTCTATCTGGAGACCCTCAGCTCTGTGGTGTGGTGTGTGAGCGTGAGCGTGTGTGAATGTGTTTGAGTGCGTGAGTGTGTGTGTGTCTCTGTGTCTGTGAATGGTCTGATAATGGAATACAGCACATCACAGCAGGCTTCCTATCTTCCAGCTTTGGCTCCTCTTACAACAGACACATACATGCCTGCACACACAGACACACACACACAGTTACACACACAGTTACACAACACACACCGACTTACAGACGCACAGAGTCACACAGACACAAACACACAGGCACACACATCACACAGTTGCACTTGCACTGCAGGGCCTCTGACTGTTGGTCTCAACTGGGGAAACACACACACACACAAACCCACAGAGACATACAGTACACACCCCTAACAGTAATATCATTACTGGGGTAATCCCAGGTTTAGTTCCACTGTGGGTAGAAAGCCTCAATGGTGTGAGTCTTTCTGCAGCTGAATTAGCAGGTGATGGCTGCTTTAATAATCCACGTATTTATCAAGTCCTCTCTGGAGAGATTAAGCCTCCGCTCCAGTTGCTCTGCTGTGATCAGAGGGAAGGAGGCTGCAGGAATAGGGCCTGATGGAACAGGGGTGGAAGAGAAAATTGAGCTGGAAGAGTGGGTCTAGGGTCTGGATGACTGGGACTAGGGGCTGGAGGACTAGAAGACAGGGACTAGGGGCTGGATGACTAGAAAACAGAGACTAGGGGATGGATGACTAGAAGACAGGGACTAGGGGCTGGAGGACTAGAAGACAGGACTAGGGGCTGGAGGACTAGAAGACAGGACTAGGGGCTGGAGCACTACAAGACAGGGACTAGGGGCTGGAGGACTAGAAGACAGGGACTAGGGGCTGGAGGACTAGGAGACAGGGACTAGGGGCTGGAGGACTAGGAGAAAGGGACTAGGGGCTGGAGGACTAGGAGACAGGGACTAGGGGCTGGAGGACTAGAAGACAGGGACTAGGGGCTCGAGGACTAGAAGACAGGACTAGGGGCTGGAGGACTACAAGATAGGGACTAGGGGCTGGAGGACTAGGAGACAGGGACTAGGGGCTCGAGGACTAGAAGTAAGTAAGTAAGTAAGTAAGTAAGACTTTATTTACATAGCACTTTTCATACAAGAATTGCAGCTCAAAGTGCTTTACATAAAATCAACGAAAAAACAATAATACAAGTGTTGATCTAACTAGCCGCAGAAGACAGGACTAGGGGCTGGAGGACTATAAGATAGGGACTAGGGGCTGGAGGACTAAATACTAGAGGAGAGGGCTGGAGGAGAGGACTGATGCTGGAACATACAGTGTTGCAGGGTTGAAAGTCTAGAGGATTAGAGGACCGTACTGGAAGACTGCAGAGTGTGGAGGCCTGGTGGACTGCATCAGTAAAATGGGATGTGCAGCCTAGGAAGTAAAAGTGTGGAGGAGTGGGCCTGGTACAGCCTTGTCGTTCTCTCTGCCAGACCGCTCTCCTATCGCCGAGAAGATGGTGACCATCGCCGGACAGTGCTGAGTCATCAGCAGAGGATATCCTGCTGGCCTCGACTCTATCTCTGCTCCTCCTCTTCCTCCTCCTCCTCCTCCTCGCCACTCATCCTCCCCTCATCCTCCCCTCCGTCTCTCGCCCGGTCCCGTTCTCCACTCCGCTCTCACTCCCTCCTCTCCTCTCCTCTCCCCGTATCCCCCACACCCCCACCCCTATCTCCTCCCTTCCTCTCCTCCCCTACCTCCCCCCTCTCTCTCCTTAGCCTCCCTTGGCCTGGTTATAAATCACTCTGTCATGGCACTTCAGTGTGTATGCCTCCCAGCCTCCCTCAACCCTGCCTCCCCCTACCTGCCGCTCCAACCCACCAACACCGCCTCCCCCCTCTCGGCCATTTAGGGAACTGCTGAAGTGTTGCCACGGTGACATTGGGCGATGACACCATGCAGTAATAGGCCCATTCTTCTCTCATTGTGTCTCCACACTCTGCAGACCACACACACGCACGCACACACACACACACACACACGCAGATTGGACGATAACCCACCGATACCTCCGCCCCCAGAAACCCAGATGAAGAGTTTATCTGCAGTGTTTCAGGCTGAGCAGGCAGACACAGCCCTCAGGTCCCCTGAGACACACACACACCTTGTTACAGCTCCGTTTATGTGTGTGTATGTCTGTGTGTAAAATCCCAGGATTGGGTTGATAACACAGTTTAACTTTAAATGGTTTTGTGGGTGATATTAAGTTATCATAGATTGATTATTTATGGTCCTTTTACAAGGAAAAGTCTTGCCACAGTCTGTACAAAGCCTCACAAACACATGCTAGTAACATTTGCAAAATACACACAACACAGCATAACTACGACACATCCTTATATGCATAGCACCATTCCATTTGATAATGGCTGGTATGTGTATAAGAGGTGCGTGTGTATGAGAGTGTGTGTCTGTGAGAGAGTGTGTGTGTGTGAGGGTGTGTGCATGAAGGGGATGGTGGGGTCACCCACAGTTCTATTGCACTAATACTAAGGAATAAGTTGATGTTCTTCCCCTTTTCCTGCGTCACCGGTGGACCTACTGGTGGTTCTGATGGTGTCATCCCACAGAGGACACACACACTGATTTTAGTTCTGTTGCTTCGGATGGTGTCAAATTCATTCAACCCCCTCTCAAATTTAGAGAGGAGACATGAAAAGATGGCGTAAAACAGAGAAGGCAAGAGAGAGTGACAAGAGAAGAAACAGATAGAGGATTAAAGGGAGGGAATGAAAGAGAGAGGAGGATGAACAGTGTTGGGGGGAACAGAAAGAAAGACGGAGAGAGGGAGAGACAGAATGAAAACGAAAAGAGATAGGGGGATGAGATGGAGACAGGCAGAGAGCAGGGAAGATGACAGACTTGTCAGTCAAAACGTCATTTGAACTACTTCAGACTTATAATCAATACCAATCTGCAGTGTGAGGGTTGAAAGTCAACCTACTGATCACACACACACACACACACACATACATCCAGATCAGACTGATTGATTAGATGATCACCCCCGGGCAGCACTTTGAATGGGAATGATGTGATAACCATGGCTTGCTCACCACACTATGGGTCAATTATGTGCTCTTAATAACAGTGGTCTCAACACTACTGGCAGGCTGGAGATTAGAGAGGAGAAGAGAAGAGAGGAGAGGAGGAGAGAGGGAATGGGAAGGAGAAAAAAGGGAAAAGAAAGGAAAAGAAAGACAAAAAGAGGGTTGGTGGGATGGCCCTGCTGGGGGTCTCTCTCTCTCTCTTTCTTCTGCCATTGTCTGCGAGTCAGCGTTGAAAATAGCCTTGTGTGTCTTCTGGTTTTTATGCAAAAGCCTTTCAGTGTATGTTCAGGAAATGGCCATCTCCCATTATAACTGGGACAGTTACTTCAGCTGCCTTTCATGTCTTATCTGTGGGAATTAGCATATTGGGCTCGAGGACATGTCGGCAGACAGCAGGCCATCCTCAGCCTGATCTCAGATAAGCTGTTACAAAAGCAGAAAGAGTTTGCGAAGTAGCGCAAATAACAAAGTTCTCCTCCTGACCGCTTGACTGGCTGTAAACAGATTCAGATGTCAGCCTGTTGTTCTTCTCAGACGTGTGTGTGTGTGTGTGGTGGGGGGGGGTGGGAGTCAGCTGTCCATTCTGCAGGGAAGTATCTAGGTGAGATGATGTGATTATCTGACCACTGACTAAGCGTTTCCTGCCCATGCACACATCACGCTCCTCAACCTCCTCATTTTACAAGCCACTGAGCCAACCGGGGTTGGGGCACGTCCTGCACTGCTAGGAGGGGGCACCTCTGTTTCCCATCCCAACAGACAGGGTCACCAGGGGACTGCCAGACCTCGGCTCAACTGTGCGTCAGTCCCATCTGTCCTCTGACTCGCTCACCACCAGGTCTGGGGACACTGACAGCCAGCCGCGGCAGTTGAGGCCACGTCTCGTTTGCGAAGTGCGAATGGGAAATGTCTCACTGCTTTCAGTCCAGGTAGAGCTGGGCCGGGGAGGATAGTATGACTCAGGTCAGGATTGGGCTGGTCAGGATTTATGAGAGTCCATTTGTCGTTCAACCCCAAGGCCTGCAGAGTCAGTCTAGCTCGTCTGGGAAGGGAAACAGATGGTCATGTGACTGCAGGTGAGGGTCATGTGACTACAGGTGAGGGTCATGTGACTGCAGGTGAGAGCCTCACGTTGAAGGTCATCTGTCATGCTTGTGGTTGACCACTGTCGTTTTTGCTAAGGACTAATGTACTCCCTTATTTTATGAGAGAAAGAGAGAGGGGAGAGAGAGAGGGAGAGATAGATAGATAGATAGATAGAGGGTGGGAGAGGGGTAAGGTTGCAGGGGGTTGAGACTGAGGCAGCCTCTTGTGAACACTGGCTATCACATGATGAATCACTGTAGGACAGAGAAAGAGAACTAGGTCATATAGTTTACGGAGACCGGGAGAGGGGGGCAGAGAGAGAGAGAACGAGAGGGGGAAAGAGAGAGAGAGAGTAGCAGAGATGAAGAGACACCAGCAAGAGTGGTGTAACAGACTGACCTGCTAAACTACAATGGGAAAAAGGGTGAAAAGTAAGAGACCATACTGAGAATCCAATCTTCCTGTCTGCTCACCTGTGTGCGTGTGTGTTTGTTTAAAAGTGCTGTTACCTAGTAGTCCAACAGAGATAGCGCGTCGTAGCTCCACGGTTGGTGAGACAGCGATGACTGTTATATTTAGCCTGAACACCGCATTCCTTTATAAGAGGCATTTTTCTTTGAAATGCCGCTAAAATATTCATGCACCATGCTGGCAGCTGAGAGAGCCTTTCTGCTGTGGTCATGGTGGTTAGAGGCACAAATCTGAATCCCTGCTTCCCACAAGTCTCACGCCACATGACACACACACACACACACACACGCGCGGACACGGAGGGGACACACACTTACGAAAAGCTGAACACACGGAGAGACACACTTAAATGCGCAAACACACGTGCACACACACAGGGAGTAAAGCTTGATTGGCCCTGAAGGCAGCTGGAGGGTCATGTTGTCAGTGTGTGTGTGTGTACGTGTGTGTGTGTGTGTGTACCATGAACTAACCATGACTGCAGTATCACAGTCCATATGGACACACACACTCCTTCCCTGTCGTCCACACGCCGGAGAGGAAATCCAACATGAATATTCCTTCTACAGTGAATCATGTACATTTGTTTCTACTTGATAAGGATTTCAGTGTGTGTTACCCTTAGTCTCATGCTCTTTTCTGGGGTAAATCTTCATACCTCCACAAACTCCATCTCTCTTCTTCTGCATTTCTTCACTCTCTCTCCATCTTTCTCACACACCCCCCTCTCCATCTATCTCAGATTTTCCTTCCTTTCTCTCTGGTGGATAAAAGGCTAATGCTGTTCTCTCTGCCTTGTTTCTCTCTCTCTCTCTCTCTCATCGCTCTCTCTCTCTCTCATCTCTCTCTCTCTCCCTCTCTCTCTCACTCTCCCTCTCCCTCTCCCTCTCTCTCTCCTATTTCTCTCCCTGGTCTTCATACTTCAGCTCTTTTTCCCTCTTTCTCTCCTTTTACCCTGTCTAGGATGTTTTCCTGGTCTGATTGTCAACAAGGACGCTTTAATGAGGCAGACCGCTGGCAGCTAGAAAGACCTGGATGACCTCCCGCTCTTTCTCTAAGC
This sequence comes from Mallotus villosus, assembly GCA_903064625.1. Taxonomy (NCBI): domain Eukaryota; kingdom Metazoa; phylum Chordata; class Actinopteri; order Osmeriformes; family Salangidae; genus Mallotus; species Mallotus villosus. Next base: position 46,133 of record CAEFZP010000458.1, on the reverse strand, counting down.
CAGGTCGCATTGACCCTGTCTAGCCCCTGACCTTTCAGTCCAGAAGCTATGTAACATCATATCTGGGGTCACAGGTCATCATCCCTGGCAACCATGTGTAATCAACAACACATCAACATCACGCTCCACAACACTGTTTGAAGCATGTTCCAGCACCCACACTGCTAACAAACACTGACAGACACTACATGTGTGTGTGTGTTAAATCCTCTGTGTTTGTGTATGTGTGTGCTGAGATCCATCAGGGAGAGGCAGTGAGCTGCAGTAGGTTAATGTAGATAGGAGTCTAACTGCTGGTCTGGCTTCCTGTTTGGAGCAGAGGAGGTTATTGCAGCCAGACTGCAGGGCTTATGTGATTGGCTGGGCTGTGTTTGGGGGGGGGGAGGGTGAGGGGGCTGGATGTATGAGCTGGGGGCTTGATTTCACACTGCAGTTGGCAGCTGCTCCTTCTGCAGTCAGTAAGGACTCAAACACGCTCACACACACACACACACACATTCAAACACACTGCCCAAACATCCAGCTCAGGGCCAAGTGGTCAGACGCACTGGCCTGGAATCCCAGCATGCTTTGCTCTGACACTGGCCCCAAACAGGGATAAACTCATCATAAATAAAATACACCATCTCATCGTAGCCTGGCTTGAGTAAGCTGCTGATTGGACATAAACAAACACACATGCGTAGCCACTTGCTATTTGCACATTAAGTGTCATCTTATCTTCATGTTTCTGTTTTTGCTTCCTTCCAAACAGCCTGCTTGCACACTTATGCCGGATTGCACCAACATGAACTGAAAGAGCCCTGGTTTAGGGTTAGATGTTTTTTTAGTTGATGAAGGCATTCGTTGCTACTACGTCCATCCTGGCTAGTGGCTTGTTGTGTTTGGGGCAAACTCTATAGTTTTACATAAAACATCTGACAAGTTCCAAGCAGGTTCCTTGTCTGTCACAATCTGACACCTTTCTTTCTTTCTTGTTTGTGTTTTCTAGTTCCCTTCTGTGAAGTGCCTGCGTCTAGTTGTGTTTTGAGTGATATAGAACAAACACACACACACACCATCAAACATTAGTGTTTCCCACAATCCTCAAGAATCATGTGACGCGGAGCTAGTGAGGAGTGGCTCCGACGGGCTTTTGCAGAGTGTCCCTACGGAGCGTGGGTTTTTAACTCGGCTCCCTGAGCCTGAGGGCTGCAGAGTTATGTCATATCGAGTAAAAGGTTTCAAAAGTGCATCCTTGGAGCAGACATTGGAGCCAATGTTTCCCAGCCCGAGAGACCATGACAGTCTGCATAATCACTGACACATAATCGATGTGTCACGTTGTCACAGCACACACACACACGCAGAGGCCTACCTGTGACTTTGAGCTGGGTGGTTCTGCGTACCAGCCTGCTTCCATACAGCAGCTCACAGGTGTAGTTACCCCCATCCTCCTCCTCCACCTCGGGGATCCACACATGGGTGGTGTTCACCTGGATGGAGCCACGCCACTCCTTCCTCTCACACTCCTACACACACACACACACACACACACACACACACACACACACACACACACACACACACACACACACACACACACACACACACACTCAAAGTGGTTTAACAACTTCCCACATTCACCGAAAAGCTTTCATGGTTTTGTTCTCCATTGCGTGTCTCATACAAGCCCCCACCCCTCGCCCCTTGGCTTGAGGCAACGGCCCCGGTGGATGTAGGTGGTATTGCATCTTCGACTTGACTTCCGTGTCTTCCGGTCGTTTTTAATCTATTAACTCCAGTCAACATTTACAAAACTATCTCCCCCAATAATTTTTGTTCGATACTCGAACCTGGCTCATACTACTAGCTTTTTCATAGAATAATTTTTCCAGATTTTTGCTATGCTTGAAACCAATCCGAAATAGGTAAACTAGCACCCCATTTATTTGCTTACGTCAAGAAAAGTTGCCTCGAAACGTGTTCGCGGATACTAACAGGGGACGAGCACACAAGGGAACATCAGAAAGTCGCTGATTTACCTGAGCTGAATGAGAACAAGGAGAAAGGACTTGGTAATCTAAAATTGCCTTTGTAGCACATTTTACAAATGCTTGCACATATACATGACGGTTGTTCGTAGAGTTTATTTCCGTTATTTTAAAGCATATTTAACCATTTTGTAGGCTAATGAACGCGATTATTCTCATTGCATGACAAAGTAGGCTAATTATAGCCTAATATAATTAGTTATAATATCGTGGCATGTTACGGCGTCATTGTAGATAACATGTTATTCTGGAGCAAAGACGAAGATGAATAAATCATGTCTGATAACGACAATATTGTTATGGTCGTTATATTGTTAGAACTTTATGTCAGTTAACACTACAACGATGGCATTAACAATAAGCTAGTAATAGTAAGCAACACTCATCATCATTATAATAGTAACATAGGTAGCGTTATAGCCTGTAGGCTTAATTTAGCTTGCTTTGCCGAGCTAGAACAACGACGGAGCCAAATATTCAAGCTTGCAGTTTCTTTAATCCAACACAATACTTAGCAGTCAAACTAAAAACACGGAGCAAAAAGAACAACGTATAGGCATTGCACGTATAATATTACAGTATTGGTTTTCGTAAGTTCACATGTATCTGCTTCGGACTTGTACCACATTCTGACAGTTTTCTGCAATGCCTTAGCTCCAGCTCACAAGCTCGCGACTGGTTGTCGCAAAGTATGACGTGTACAGCTATTTGCAAGCGTGCACGAGTCTCGGAGCCAGCTTGGAGCTAGGAAAAAAGTGAGCCCGTTAAAAGCTATGGGCTCACTTTTTTCCTAGTTTAGACCGGAAGACACGGAAGTAGAAAGATGGCGCTGTCCGTTTCGCGCTCTAGCTTGCCTCACTGCGCCACTGAGCACTTTTCATAGAAATGAATGGGGACGCCATCTTGGAAGACAATGTTGGCTCTCTCTACTTAATAATACCTCTATGGTCTCATATCCCCCTCTCTAGTCTTAGGTGTGTGTGTGTGTGTCTTGTTTAATTAACCTTATAGGGACATAAAGTCCAATTACGGTTAGGGTTAATGGGTTGGGGACAACTTAATTTGAAAAGGGAGTGATTTGTAGGTGCTCACTGGCATAGTAAAACAAGCGTTTGTGTTTGTGTGTAGGTGGGTCCATATGTGTGCATGTGTGCATGTTGTTGTGTGTCCATGTGGGGGTGTGTTTACCTTGTACCAGGTGACCTGTGGCTGCTTGTAGGGGGCCAGGTAGTCTTCCAGGTCGGGGCAGCTGATCATCTTGCTCTTGGTGACCTCGGCCTGGGCCTGGTGTTTGATCCTGCTGCTGAAACACAGACCCTCGTCACTCTGCTCCACCGCCAGCGACATGGACACCTTCATGCAGTAGGTTGAGTTCCTGCGGAGCGCACACGCGCACACACGCACACAGACACGCACACACACACACACACAAAGAGAAAAACATCAGGCTTTCTGTTCTCCCAAGTTCACCTTTGCTGCAGAAGTGGTCATCACACACACACAAACAGACACACACACACACACACAAATGGCACATCGATCAGACACAGCAGGGCTCTGCTCCTGGCCAGCTCAGCTCCTCACCACACACACCACTTATCACATCAATGTGCACACAGACACACACACACATGTACACACACACTTATCCAGCACTTATCCTATCTGCACCCCCTCCTAGCCAGAAACCACAAGTCTTCTCTGGTTAACCACCTGGAACAGTAGATACTCCACTAGAATCAACAATAGAACTTCATAGAGTGGGCTTCAAGTTTGCAAAGCCTTGGGATCCATACAGATGTTGAAAACACACTGTTAGTGCTGTCAATGTGGAATTAGAGTGCATCCATGAAGATGTGTGCGCGTGTATGTGCACACAGCAGGCGTAACATGTCATATGTGCAACGTTCTCAACACTTCAATTAATAATGACATGCTCCTCCTTAAGTGGCAGAATCCACACTGTGAAAAGAATACATTAGCATCTCATTAAAACAGAGAGCCAGTCAGCCAGTTTGGTAGACAATCATAGTCAAGCTCACCCTCACAACAGTGTCAAATCATGTGAGGGCAAGCATGCACTGAGACCTCACCATATACACACACTAACAGACACAGGAACCTTCAACACAGACACACACACACATAGCTGCTCTGTGTGGCCCCTGCCGCTAGGTAAAGGCTGACAGTTGCATCCTCTGCTATAGAAAATGCATGAGGCATGTGGCAAGGCGGGTCTCCAGTGGACATGGTGTGTCAGGACACAGAAGCTCCAGAGGCCCTTGCCTCCTCCAGCTCCACATACAGCTCTGTGTCAAGCCAACATTTATGACAACATCAAACATTTAACTGCTTCGGACACCAGGGGACCTTGTGTGTGCGCAGGTGTTTGCATGTGTGTTTGTGTGTGTGCGTGTAAGTGTGCGGAATGTATAGTTTTTACGTGTGTGTGTCTATAAGTGTCTGTGTGACTGTGTGTGGGTCTGTAAGTGTGTGTGTGTGTGTATGATATGTGTCTGTAAGTGTGTGTGTGTGTGTGTGTATGATATGTGTCTGTAAGAGTGTATTTGTCTGTCATTGTGTGAGTGTCTGTCATTGTGCGTGTGTCTGCAAGTGTGTGTGTGTAAGGTATGTGTTTTTGTGGTGTGTGCGTGCATGTGTGTGTGTATTTGTGTATTTGTGATTCCTGGCATCATTCCCAGGATACTATGAGAGACTGAGATAGTTGGGTACAGCTGGACCACTTTATTAACTGTGAAAGAGAATGACCTATGAATAAAACACTCTCTTCACACTCTTTGTCTGTGTATGTGTGTATGCGTGGGTTTGTGTGTATGTGTTTTGTGACAAATTGATGCCAAACATGTGTGTTTGTCTGTCATGAGGACATCTTCACTCATCTGTTACTGACAATTAGCCAGCAGTTCATCCCTGTAACTGCTGCTCATCTTGCCTTGCTTCCCCAACATTAAGTGTGTGTGTTTGTGGGTATGTGTGTGCGTGTGTGATCTGATCTTCACCTCTGCTAAATGAATCGCACACTTAATAAAGAGCAATGTCTTTTTGCTCATTGCACTTCAGTGTTTACATCTGCTAATATGCGCAGGGAATGTGTTTCACAATTAAACCAACTACACACACAAACACACTCTCCAAGACACACACACACGACCTTCAGGAGGCCTGCCACGTGAGAAGCAGAGGTCAGTGTGTGTGTATGTATGTGTGTGTGTTCCCTGGGGACAAGGGGCCTGGGTGGAATAGGCTTTGGTACACTGGAGCATCCATTAGGAGCTAGCCCTCTCCTGTAGGGTAACAGTGTGGTGGTGGTGCCAGTGTGGTGTCTGAGGTAGTGGATAAAAGGCTAATGCTGTCCTCTCTGTTTTCTCTATGCCTTGTTTCTATCGGTCTCTATCTCTCTCTGTCTATACTATATATATCTCTATATATATCTATACTCTAGATATATCTAGTATAGTCGATGTCTCTATATGTATATCTCATGTCTCTCTATATCTATCTATCTGATATCTCTGCGTCTCTATGATCTCTCTCTGTCTCTCTGTCTCTCTCTCTCTATCTCTCTCTCTCTCTATCTCTCTCTCTCTCTATCTCTCTCTCTCTCTCTCTCTCTCTCTCTCTCTCTCTATGTCTCTCTCTCTCTCGATTCAGGATTCAGTCACCACAGGAAGACATCACAGTATTAAGTAGTTTTCTTCTCCACTGGGGGATAGCAGAGGTCAGAGGAGTGTGTTCATCACACTGTGTGAGTGTGTGTGTGTCTGTCAAGTACTTTTAGTCATCACTTTGGGTCCCTGCAGTTAAAACCTGTGTGTACGTTTCACCAACCCTTGACTTCTCAATATTCCACAATCCTTCTCTGCCCATATAACTGATGCTAAAACTCACTACTTCTTGAACAAAATTAACTCTGCCTCAAACCCTCACAAACTTTTCTCTACCTTCTCCACCCTCCTTAACCCACCTCCCCCACCCCCTCCCTCCACTCTGACAGCAGATGACTTCTCTTCCTTCTTTGAGAAAAAAGTTGCTGACATTAGCAGTCGGTTCCCTGAACCAACCTTTCCTATTCACTCACCCTCTATGACTGACCCTACTAAATGTCTCAACTCTTTCTCGGCCCTATCTGAGGCAGAGATCTCTGACCTCATTCTCTCTCATCGCCCCACCTCCTGTCCCCTTGATCCAGTCCCCTCCCCTCTCTTTCAAACCATCTCTCCCTCCATCATAACATTCCTTCTCCATGTCCTCAACTCTTCTCTTACTTCTGGCACTTTCCCCTCTGCCTTCAAACAGGCCAGAGTTAGACCCCTACTCAAAAAACCCTCCCTTAACCCAGCTGTCCTCCAGAACTACAGACCGGTATCACTTCTACCCTTCTTTTCTAAAACAATTGAACGCGCTGTATCTAACCAACTGTCAAACTTTCTCACTCAGAACAACCTGCTTGACCCCCACCAATCGGGCTTCAAGACGGGCCACTCCACTGAAACTGCCCTCCTGTCGGTCACCACGGCCCTCCAGTCTGCCAGAGCGGCCTCGAGGTCATCCGTCATCATTCTGCTGGACCTCTCTGCAGCATTTGATACGGTTAACCATCGGATCCTGCTCGCCAGACTCTCCGAGATGGGCATCACTGGCACTGCACTTCAGTGGATCTCGTCCTACCTGTCGGGAAGATCCTACCGGGTCTCCTGGGGAGGAGATGTGTCTGACCCCCGCCAGCTCTCCACTGGTGTCCCACAGGGCTCCGTCCTTGGACCCCTCCTCTTCTCCCTGTACACCACCTCGCTTGGACCAATCATCACCTCCCATGGCTTCTCCTACCACTGCTACGCTGACGACACCCAGCTCTACCTGTCGTTCCCCCCGACCGATCCGGGGATCTCAGCCAGGATTGAGGCCTGCCTCACAGACATCTCTGCCTGGATGACCAAGCATCACCTCCAGCTGAACCTCGCCAAAACCGAACTCCTCATCATCCCGGCCAAACCGTCCATCTCCCATGACCTCTCAATCACCCTGGGATCGGCGACGGTGACCCCTTCGTCCTCTGCCAGGAACCTCGGGGTTACCATGGATGACGAGCTCTCCCTCACAGCCCACATCGCTGCTGTCTCCCGGTCGTGTAGATTCACCCTCTACAACATCCGGAAGATCAGGAGATACCTGTCTGAGCACTCCACCCAGCTGCTGGTCCAGGCACTTGTCCTCTCCAAGTTGGACTACTGCAACTCGCTGCTCGCCGGGCTCCCAGCATGCGCAACCCGCCCTCTCCAGAGGATTCAGAACGCAGCGGCCCGTCTGGTCTTCAACCTACCCAGACGCTCCCATGTTACCCCGCTTCTCGTCTCCCTTCACTGGCTGCCCGTCACGGCCCGTATCAGATTCAAGACCCTGGTACTGACCTTCCGAGCGGTGAATGGGACTGCACCCGACTACATCAAGTCTCTCCTCCAGCCCTACACCCCCTCCCGCCACCTTCGGTCCTCCTCTGACAACCGTCTGGTGGTCCCACCGCTCAAGACCGCCCGGTCCCAACACAAGCTCTTCCCCTGTCTGGCCCCCCAGTGGTGGAATCAACTCCCCACCTCCATCAGAGACACTGACTGTCTCCCCACCTTCAAGAATAGGCTCAAGACACACTTGTTCCGGGAATACAACGGTACCTAGGAAAGATCTGCTGGACATGATGTTAGTTTCTTCCAGGATCACAAGGACTCTGACTTAGAGAGCTGCTGCTCTTGTCGGTTAGCTGTAACTGATTAAAATTATTGTACTCGCTGTGAGGTAGTTTACTGTTGTTTGCTCGTCCACAGGTGCACTTTTAGATTCATGTTGTCCAATTGTAACTTGTTTAACTTCATGCTCTTATGATTTTTCCCTTTGGCACTTATTTTTGGGTTTTTTCACAATGTATGATTCATGTTTGACTACTTGCAATGTTGGGGATATCTCGTTGTTATGATCAGTGACCTATGCACTTTTGTAAAGCTCTCTCTTGGAAGTCGCTTTGGATAAAAGCGTCTGCTAAATGAATAAATGTAAATGTAAATGTAACTACATTGTGTGTGTGTGTGTGTGTGTTTGTGTGTATGTAAAGCAGTACCTTGAGACCTCTTAAACCAAAATACAACCAAGAGGACATCAAAAGCTCTATGGACAGCCCCACCTAGGAGTCTCAACACAAACATCTTCTACATTGGCCTGGGAACCACACCCATCTGCCAGATCAGTTTATTTGCTCTGGCAGATGTGTCTGGCCCCCCTCCCATTCCACCTGATTTCCATCTGACCGGGATCTGGTTGGGCCAATCACAAGTGGGTTAAATACAATGACTGCACAGAGGAGCACCATTGAGGAGTTTTTGTGAACAACCAAGATGACGTATTGTTGCTTTGATTGGTTGTCTTGGTTGTCTTTACCTAATTCTATCCAATTGCGTCCAGAGGCATTTATGCCTGCACCCATTGACGACGTCCCTTGGAAATCAAAAATTAACCGAGAGGTTCCAGGCTATTATGCATTTGTAAATTTCTCTGGCTAGGCCAGGCAGCTCGTTTAGCATGTATTCATCAGGAATGGTGCATAGAACAAGGTAAGAACTTGTCTGGCACACACACCCATGCACAAACGCAAGACACAAACACTGGAATCTGTCAGAAAAAGAGGGTCGCTCCGACAGCAAACCCTGACTTCCATCTACTGTTCCTTGGTGATGAGTCAATGTCGTGAGTGTGTGAGTGTGTGTTTGTGTGTGTGTGAGTGTGTGTGTCTGGATCAGTGTGAATGTTTCATGTTCAAGGTTAAAGGAGAGCGGAGGGTTAATAGGTGCTGTCCCAAGGGGCCACAGCGCTAGGCAACGGCGCTAGGCAACCCCACATCAAAGAGACAAGCGCTCTGCAGGAAAACTGCCGACAGTGCACTGTCTTTCTCTCTCTCCGTGTCTTTGTGTCTACCTTTCACAAACATACACACACACACACACACATACACATACTGGGAGAGGACATTAATGTAGGGGGCATTGCTGTAGGCCGTTCCGTCAAAGTCCTGCCTACAAGTTTGAGTGTGTATGTGAGTGTTTTTCCTCCAGTGTGAGCATGTGTTTGTTTTCGAGTGCTGTCGATGTGTGTGTGTATGTGTGTTGCGTCATTGTGCATGTGTTCTCTGCCCGAGTGAGTGTTCTGTGTGTCTGCCAGCACAGTCTAACACCAGACAGCCCCGCTGTCATTCCTCCATAATGACTTTTCTGGCTCCTATTGATTTTCCCCTAACAGACTATCTACAGCACTCGCTCTCTTCATAGCCACAGATTGAAAAACTCAAAATTGCTCCGCGGCTCCTCTGCGCTCACAAAGGTATTCAGAACATTCTAACAGCGTCTGGGAGTCGGTTGAGATACGCCGTTGAAGATCGACGTGGAGGCTGCCTTGTTTTCCAGACGGACTGGGTCTCGGGATGAAAACTGTTAGTTACTGTTAGTTCACGGTCAGGGCAGGTGTGCTCATTCAGGTGGGTGTACTTCAGGTAATTGAATCTCTCCCTCTCTCTTTTTTCGTTCGCTGGCTATTTGAAACTACGACTCCCTGCTGCTAACTACAGCTCTCGAGACTAGCACTAGAGACCCCTGGTTAACTTTTTGGAAAGGTTTGGCACACGTGGCACAGATAAAGACATTGCTAAGATTCCTGAGCCCGGAAGTTCTCCCTTTTATTAGCAGGCACTGCCCACAGATATGTAAAAAGATTGATGATGGAGAGGAAAGGGCAGGTGAAGATAGGAGGGGGGAGAGGAGAGGAGGGGAGAGTCACCTGGGTGATGACAGGAGGAGAATTTTTATCTTCTGAAAGGAGAAAGAGACAGGTGGTACAGATTACTGGGAGGCCTGAGGGAGCACAGCAGAACAGGCCAAAGTAAAGAGAGAGAGAGGTAGAGAGAGGTAGAAAGACAGAAAGACAGAGAGGTGGAGAGAGAGGGAGAGATAGAGAGAGAGAGGTGGAGAGAGAAGTAGAGATAGAGAGAGAGGTGGAGGGAGAGAGACAGCAAGAGAGAGGGAGAGATAGAGAGAGAGGTGGAGGGAGAGAGACAGCAAGAGAGAGCAAGGGAGAGCGAGAGATAGAAAGCGAGGCAGAGAGAGAGAGAAAAGGAGAGAAAGCGAGGGAGAGAGGGGAGAGAAAGCGAGAGAGGTAGAGAGAGAGAGAGAGCGGGGCAGAGAGAGAGAGAGAGAGAGAGCAAAGGAGAGCGAGGGAGAGAGCGAGAGAGGTAAAGAGAGAGGGAGGTCTCCACAGAGGGGTGCTCTAATGACTGGAGCAGATATCTGAGGAGAGCGTGAAACTGCAACAGTCAGACAGCTAAGACACGTGTATAATCTGTCCTGGTGTGAAGTTCTGGATCACAGCAAACGCATGAGCTATTGTTTAGAAGAGAGGCGTGAAATCTCTCTCTCCCCCCTTTCTCTCCCCCTCCCTGTCTCCTTTAGAGCAGGGATGGAGAGAAAGAGGAATAGAGGAGAGATGAATCCGCTACGCTGAATAACGCTGTGCGTTTGCTGGGCAGATTGCATCAACAATGTGACTACAGATGAACATGTGTCATGCTGCTGGGGTGTGTGTGTGCATCTGTGTGTGTGCGTGTGTCATGCTGGCAGGGGTTCAGACATGAGTGGTTGCTAGATGCACATGTCCTCATAAAACAGTAGGCATCGCCTGGTGCTATTACTGCTGGGGGAGTCATGGCAGTGCATGTGTGTGTGTGTCTGTGTGTGTGTGTGCCTTATCAGAGTTGAGGATGAAGGGGTATGGGACAGGCACGCAGCATGCTGCCACCGCCCCCTGGGTCAGGGGACCCACTGAGACAATGGATTCTTCTGCCATTCCAGCACCTGGCCATTATCTCCCATTGTTGCACACACACACACATGCCTCGTGCCATCTTCCACAGGGCAGCTTCCTCCAATGTTGTTTTACAGCAATTGTCTCCAGAGGCGAATCACATTCCCCAAATACCCTGCACAACACATCATCAGAGGCACTTCTCTCCTTCCAACTCTCTCTCCCTCCATGTCTCCCTCCCTCCATCTCTCTGTCTCTCCCTCCATCTCCCTCCCCATCTTTCTTGCGCCTGTCTCCTTTTCTTGTCCCTCCATCTCAATCTGCCCCCTTCCGTTTTGACCTTTGTCCCCCCTCTCTGTCCTTCCTCTGCTCTCTCTCTCCACCCCTCTCCCAACCCTGTCCCTCTTTCTCACACGTTCTCTGGCTGTCTATCTGGTTTCCCTTCCTTGTCTCATCGTGTTCCACCAGTTGATGTCCACAGCAGGAGCAGAGGGGGAGGAATAGAGGGGACTGAGAGAGCAGAGGGGGAAGGTGGATGGGAAAGAGGGAGAGAGATGTATAAAGCGTGAAAGAGAGATGGAACAGTGAAAGGACATGGAGGGACATGTGAGTGTCTCTCATGTGGATGTCATCTAATCTGTGTGTATGTGTGTCTGTGTGTGTATGTGTGTGCGTGCTGTTACGAAGATCCTACGACCCATCACACACACACACACACACAGATTATGCAGCACGGCTGTGGCTAGCATCACCACATACAGTATACACATGTCAGTTTCTTGTTTCCTGTGGTGTGTATACAGCTATGTTCTCTGGTTATAAATATCTAGTCTGCCATCTCAACCGCCTGTAAGAAAGGATGGCTTGTGTGTGTGTGTGTGTGTGTATGTGTGTGTGTGTGTGTGTGTGTGTGTGTGTGTGTGTATGTGTGTGTCCAGCAGTGTTGGATAGTAAGTGTGATAATAAGGGGTGCATGGAGAGTGACAGAGACTGGGCTTTAATTATACTGTCAACCTATCCATGCACCAGGAAAGAGGGAGGGAAGGAGGGGGGGATGACGAGAGAAAGAGAGAGAGAAAGCGTAGATGGGAAGAGAGCGAGAGACAGAAAAAGAGAGACAGAAAGAGAAAGCCGAGGGCAAGAATGAGAGTGAAGGGGAACAGAGGGAGAGAGAGAGAGAGAGAGAGAGAGAGAGAGAGAGAGGGAGGGAGGGACACAGGGAGCAGAGCGAGGGAGCGAAGGAGGGAAGGAAGGAGACATGGAGGGAGGGAGGGAGGGAGGGAGGGAGGGAGGGAGGGAGGGAGGGAGGGGGAGGGAGGGAGGGAGGGAGGGAGGGAGGGAGGGAGGGAGGGAGGGAGGGAGGGAGGGAGGGAGGGAGGGAGGGAGGGAGGGAGGAATGTAGGGCCTCATACTGAGCCTCAGTCTGAGTTGTGACAGCAGAACCTGCTGCAGCTACAATCTCCCTGAGATTAAAAAAAAACCTCTCTCTTCCTCTCTCTCTTTCTCTTCTTCCTTTGACTCTTTTTTCCTCTCTCTTCCTCCCTCTTTCTCTTCCTCTCTCCCTGTGTCTCTCCCCCTCTCTCTCTCTGCATCCCTGTCTGTCTCTCTCTCCATTTGCCTGTCTGTTTCTCTCCCTCTCCCTCTCTGTCTCTGTCCATTCCTCACCATATCTCTTTCAAGATCATTCTTGCTTTCAATTAGACCATCATCGCTCTCTTTAGACCGAAAGTGTTTTTCACACATTCGCACCTGCATTCCTCCCTCCCTCTTGCGCCCCCTTCTCTCCCTATCTCCCTATCTCCCTCCTTCTCTCTCTCTCTCTCTCTCTCTCTCCCTTCCTCGTGTCTCACTCACCTGCAGCATGCAGCTAAGGGACATCAAACCCTTTTTTATTTGTTTGTTTTGACCAAGCGTGACCAACCCCCCCCAACTCCTCTTCCTGAGGCATTCAAACACACACACACTCACACCCAAGAACAATAAACTCTCAAAACAACACCAACATCTGAGAACATTACTCCCCCCCCACACACACACACATATAGACAAAAATATCTCCTCATTCACACAGCTACACAAAACACACACACACCTACCTGAGGACGCAGGTGTAAAAGCCGTTGTCTTCCAGCTCGGCGGAGCGAAACCAGATGGAGTCGTCCTCCTTGCTGAGGCGATGGCCGGAGAAGATGATTGGCTCCTCCGAGTCGCCCTTGTTCCGGTACCAGATGAGGCGCAGCTTGGCGTTCTGGGCCATGGAGTAGTTGGTTCTGATGTAGCTGTAGAACAGAGCACACTTCACCCTCACCGGCTCACCGGCCAGAACACGGTACCTCTTCAGGTCCACGGACCAATCAATGCAGCCGTCCACTGGAGGGAGGGAGAAGAGAGAGAGAGAGAGATAGAGAGAGAGAGAGAGAGAGAGAGAGAGGGAGATAAGTTATTTCTCACAATTTGCTTCTAAAATTACAGGGTTGGATCCATTCACTTTAGATGAGAAGACATGCATAGTTTTGGGCGATAATGTAGCAACAGTAGAGCTGGCATTGGATTTTGTCTTTGCCTTGCATGGCTTGAGAGAAGCAGAGGTTCACTACCAGGTTGTTGAGGCCCCTTGTAATAATGTTAACTTATGTGTTGTATATTATTTGTAATGTAATTGTAATGTAATATTAACTACTTACTAACCGAGAGTGAGGTCATGCCGGGAAATATCAAACGAGACTTGAACGTATCGACCGAGCGATAGCGAAACATTTGTTTTCTTTCTTGTTGTAATTTATTGTAGTTATAATTACTATTATTTATTATTTTTTAACAAATGTCATAGTGTATCAAGCTCATAAACTTTTATGGAGGCATAGATAGTTTTCACTTTAGATTAGGTCACGCAAAAGCCTTAACTAACAGTTAGTAAATGCTTTATATGACTAATCGCAAGTTGCATCATTAGTAAGTGTTTATGAAATAGCTGTTAAAAAATCAGCTAATTATTAGTGTGTAGCATGTAATTAACTTGGCGTACATTTTGTTCATTATTTACTCGGCTTTCTAAATGTTATGTAAATAGTTTATTAACTATTTGCTAATGTTTTCTATAAGAGCCCATGTACAATTAACAACTTATTTACTACTACTTATTTACTACTGCAACTATGTTAACAAGCTGTCTATGAAGTATGGCAATACAGTTATCAAACACCTTATGTACATAATTGCATCAAAATTACTCCACAGTCTGTATATAAACTGTCCACAGTTCAGAAAGATAATACAGGTGTGTAGAAATAGAGCGTCTAGACCTGCACAACGCTTTAGAATGTAGCAATAAAACATAACATGGACACGTTTTTGACGGGGCTCCCACTTAAACGCAAAGCAGAGGATGAAGCATCGCCAAATGTGCTTCCAAAGCAATTTCCTTCCAAGGCAAAGATTAACTCAACTTCGGTAGGCTATCCTCAGTATTTGCAAGCTACAGTAGCCAAACTTACTATATCTAAAATAATCTTGTAGAAATAACAATGGATTTCGACCCTAAATGTTGGTGTACGACCCTAAATGTTGGTGGGTAGGTAGGTACACAGCTGCCGACGCTACCTAGCAACATAGATCTGTTAGCTATAGCTAGTATTTACTAACTATCTGTGCTGACTTTGTCCAGTAACTCCATTTGGAATATTCACTCCACAATGGCGGCGCGCAAGCAAAGCGTCCCCTAGTGACTGTTAGGCCTACCAGAAAAGCATCAGTGTCGCCTCTTTGGCGCCTCTATTGGAATAGGGTTCGCAAAATTGAGCTTTCCCTGGGGGTAGACTATGTCAAGTGATTTAGCGCCAAGGATTTCGGATTTTATTTTTTTTAGGTTATTAACTGTCCAAGTGCAATGCAAGTTACGTTGACTTATAGCCAGGTATTTACATTAATTGGTTGACTGACCGAGTTAATTTTCTTCTCCAGCTCCGTGCAAAAATAGCCCAAACCTGCAGAAAAGTCACTCATCAGAAAGCTACATAAACTGCTAGTTTAAAACACCCGGTCTGTGAGTTGTGAGGTGATCAATATATATATATATTTTATATCTATAGGCTACTGGCTGATACTTTATATTAGACTGAGTGTGTGTGCGTGTGCGTTGTGGAGGGGGTGGGTCCTGACCTATCTTGTTAGTTTTACTGTCAACTAGTGTATGCTTAGAAAATAGTTCACTTTTGTAAGAAGTATACTTAGAAAATAGTTCAATTTTGATATACTTTTAAGAAGTATGCTTAGAAACAAAAAATGGTATACATTTTTTCTGGAGCCTACCCAGAAAAAATTTATACCATTTTCTGTTTCCAAGCATACTTCTTTATTATTTTTGTAAATGAGAATTGGTTAAATAAGCATTGGTTAAATAAATGTAACAAAGTGCAGAAGGGCGAATGGGTTTCCGGAGCCCCCTGCTTAGCTATGCCCCTCCCTAAGACACACAGCAGTCTCATACCACCCTACAGTACATCACTATGAGCTGCATGTTTACAATTTGTAGACACACACTCACAGCTACAGGGGGTCTGATTCATACACGACCAGGAGCAGCAGCACAGTGACCTGCAGTACTGCATCGTGGTCTGGGCAGTATTAACATGCAACCCTAAAATGGAGTCTCTCTCTCACGCACACTCTCTGTCTCTTATTCTTTAACTCTCTTCCTCTCCCCTTTACCTCTCATTCTCATACCTCCCCGCTTTGTCTCACAGCTTCAAAGGAATCTCAGGTTCCCTCTCTTTCCCTCCACAGATCCGGATCTCTCCATGTGTTGGGGAGGAAGAGGATGATGGGAATGAGGAGGAGGAGGGAGAAGAGCATGAAGTAGATTACAGCAGGTGTAGTGAGCCTGTTTGAAACATCACCCCAACAACCTCGGAATAGCTGACCTTACTACAGTACTAGATAATCTGCCGTCTGCTGCGAATGACCTAAACTGGAGTGCTGTGTGTGTGTGTGTGTGTGTGTGTGTGTGTGCATTGTCTGACATTCTTGGAGTTTTCGTGCGAACTGACACGTGTGAGGAGTTACAGGAGCATGTCAACATGGTCTGATGGGCTAAAGTCTCCCTCACAAACAGACACACATTCACACACACACACCAAACTCCCTCTGACTGAACAGGTTACACCTTACATAAACAGAAGAGCGCTGTGTGATAAGTGAGGTAAGGGAGGAGGACTGGATGGCAGAAGGCAGAAAAGGAGGAAAGATTGAAGGACAAAAAGGAGAAGGAAGGAAGTCTGGGACTGTAGTCTCAGGCTAGGACTGGGTTAGAGGCTGGGTTAGAGGCTGGGGCAGGGCAAGGCCCAGAGCTAGGAGAGGACAGGACAGGAGAGCACAGGTGCATGTTATCTCCTTGGCTGGTCAGACAGAAAGACTCCCAGCAATTGCACGGTCCGACCTCTGATATTTAACGAATGGATCACCCTCGTCTGAGTCAGAACTGGAAACAACCGGAACGAAGAGACAGATAGGAGAGGAGTGAGAGAACACACACACACACACACATTCATATCTGCAGCCCCTGGTCAGACAGAGGGATGTAGACTGTGAAGAGTAGGGCTCCTAACCCTGTTCCTGGATAGCTACTGCCCTGTGGGTCCTCCAACCCTCATCTAACACTGCTGATTCTAACACCTGCTGGGCTCACTAGCAGAATCAGGTTGGCTACAACTGGGTTTGGAGAACCAACCCACAAGGCTGTCCTCTCCCAGAGCTCTAATAAAGGGTTATTGTTATTCAACATCAGCAGCAGTCAAACATCTTTCATAGTTGTGGTCTGATAAACATAAATAGTGATACTGCCACTTGTACTACTACTAATACACCAACAAATCATTTTAATGATATGAGCACACATCCATACAGTCTTTTTGTTATTGAATAACCTCTGAGATGGCCTCAAGCTAATCTAAGGCTCTCAAAGTCACTGAATGTCAGCATCCTGAGAGCTACAATACACACAAACACATACTCACACACACACACTCAACAGGGACTGCCTTCCAGTGTAGGAGCTATTGAGCTGGTGTGTACCCCGACTCAGAGCCAGTGTAAGCTTAGACACACAGGACAGACATCCCCTGTAAAGTCCCTTGTACACTACAGCACCTGCTGGATGACTGGCTGGCTGTACTGTCTGAATGGCAGGCTGCAAACTGGCCATATCATGAAACTATGGAACAATTTCAGCTCTGACAGCCTGTGGAGGAGGAGGAGGGAGGGGGGCAAGGCAGGTGGGGCTAAGAGTTGGCTGTGTGTGTGTGTGCAGGAGAGCCAGTGCCGGAGCCACGGCCTCTCTCCGAGTGCTTTGTGCTGATGTGCAATCTCACCGCAGACTCTCGTCTGATAACTTGTTTATTATGTTCAGAGAAACGTTGAATGAATAGCTTTCAGCTCACATGTATCTTAACCAGGGGAAGGGTTGGAAGAGGATGCAAGGGGCGGGGGGGAGAAAGGAGGCTGCGAGGGAGGTAGATAGAAGCAAGGGAGCAAGACGAGTACAGGAGAGGAGGAGAGAGATACGAGGAAGATGGAGGGGCATAGGGCTTGGGAAGAAGGACGGAGAAGACAGTGGGGAATAAAGGGAAGGAAGGAGGAGAGAGAACGCGGAGGGAAGAGGAGGGAAGAGAGAGAAAGCAGGTAGGAAGGGTGGATGGGGAGAAGACGGGTGAGAGAGAGAGAGAAGAGACAGAGGGGAAGGGAGGAAAACATGAGAGAGAGAGAGAGAGAGAGGGTGGCAAGGAGGGATGGAAGGAGATAGGAAACAGAGAACACGGAGGAGGGGGGGGGGAGAATGGAGGGAGGAGGGAGAGAGAGAGGGGTAGAAGGGCTGAAGAGCAGTAGCTTCCACTCGCTCCTGGGACATGAGTTAAAAGTGTTCCAGACCAAGCCAATCTGAGCTCAGATCATAAATATGGAGATGCACTGAGGTTATGGCCTTCCTGTGGAGGGGGTCGTGGTGGGGGGGTGTTAAAGATGAGCAGCGGCATTTATCAACGCTGCCACACTCTACCCCGGTACATTAACACACCGGTCCTGTGACAGAACCACAATTAGGGTTTGAGTAAATTCCTCAAAGACAAAAAATAAAGAATCGAATGACCACAACCCTGGCTTTACCGATGCTGTGTCCGAGCAAACGACTATTGCAAAGTACTGAAGCTATGTTGGTCTACTGTACTTCACACATCATGTACAGTAGATATCAGTAGTCAGGATTGGATTTTGAAATGTGTGAATTAGGCCCAATCTAAGGATGCAGAGGTTTGACGTGCTAGATCTTTCCATCTTTCTGCCCTCTCCTTTTCTATCCCCTCCAAAAACAACCTGAGAGAGGAGGGGTGAAGCGTTAGACTAGCAAGGACAGCTACGGAGAGATAGATGGAAAGAGAGAGTGAGTGAGCAGGGCAAGAAAGAAAGATGGATGGAGGGAGGGACAGGAGGAAGACAAATAGGAGGAAACAGCGACAACCAGATATTTAAATCAGCCTTTTAGACAGCTGCAGAACTTGTGGTGTATGTGTGTGTGTGTGTAATTGGCAGCTTAAGAGCAGCTTAATTCTGGGAGCAATAGTAATCAAACAAGCACAAAGGCGTGTGATAGGCTAGGCCTGATTCTGTGTTGACATTAATAGATTTATATTGTGTTCTCTCTCAATAAGCTGTTTATCACTGCTGAGCTCGGCATGTACACACACTCTTGCACACACTCGCACATGCACGCACACACACACACAAAGTTTTCCATCTTCAACACAGCACAGTGAGCATATTTATTGGTAATATGTTAACATAAGTGTTGCTCTCCATATCTCTCCAGGATCATAACAGAACCAGGTTTCTGATCAAACACATATACACACACACAATCACACACACACACAGAGTGAGGTGTGATGGGAAGGTGTGTGTGTTTTCGTGTCTTGTCAAACCCCATTTATCACAGTGCTGCTGGAGTGTACAGAGAGGGACATCCCCCGCATTTGTCTGTTCTGAAGTGCTTGTTGTTCTGCTGCACACTCTCACACACACACACCGCCCCCTCCCATCACACCCCACCCACTTCTCTCCCTCTATCTTCATGTCCCTTCCGGATGTTTCCTCCACCCTGTGGTAACGCGGCGCAGAGCCAGATCAGCCGGCAGGCTGGCTGATACTTTCTGATGCAGGTGTGTCTGTATGTGTGTGTGTGTGTGTGAATGTGACTGTGTGGGTGGTCCAGAAGGAGACAGAAAGATAGAGAGAGGGAGAAAGAAAGGGCGGATGGGTTGTGACAGGAGAGAGAAAGAGAAAAAAGAGAGAGAGAGAGAGAGGGAGAGAGAGGGGAAGAGGCGAAAGAGGCCTGAGGACGTACAAAGGTCACAGGGCCACCGAGACAAAGGAAGAGAGAGAGAAGCAGGTAGCAGGTAGCAGCTCTATTCCTATGTGTCATTAATAAAGACCAGTGGCTCTGCAGCTGACACTGTCTCACCCCTCTGAGGGAAGGGAGGGAGGGAGGGGCTGTAGGAGAGTCAGAGAGCCACATGATGAACTGCTGCAAATAGCCGTTGTCACATTCGGAGACTACTTCCTGTTCCTCCTCTTCCTCACACTGCGTCAGTAAACAAAAGCCTGCGATGGAGGGCTCCCCTGTGGCCTACTCACAATCCTCCTCTGTTAACAGTACCAGCAATTTGCTCTTTAATTACTCTCTCACTCTCTCCCATTCTCTTTCTCCTCTCTCCGTCTCGCTCTTATCTCTTCTTTCCACTTAGAATTAGCGGAAAAAGAACAACAGGGCAGGTGTCCAAGTCCCCCAAAAATCAACAAAGAGTGATTTCCTCCCCCCGTCCCCTGGTGTCTCGTCAGTAGCAGCGGCGTTGGTCTGTGCCCAGCAGTGGAAAATCTGTAGTGCAGCAGAGAGCTCCGGAGGGATCAATGGACTACATTTATGTGCGCGCGCGTCTTAATCTGCCCGGACGACGCCCCAGCCCGACGCGCCGTCGATAAGCTAACCATCTGGAGGATAACAAGGGATTAAAGGGAGAACGCTCGCCCCCACCCACCCCAACACACGCTTTAACCGCCCCCCCCCCTCTCCACCACCACCTCCTCCATCCTGACCACCCCGGGCCCCAACAGCAACCTCCCCTTCTTTCCCGACCTCCCCACCCCACACAACCCCCCCACCCCACCACCTATCATGCCCCCTGATACTGATGAAATACTACATGCCAACACTCTGTCAATACGCTGCTGTTACTGTAGGGCTATTTATGTTGAGATGACACACACATCTGGGCACACACACACACACTGTGCTTGGGCCTCATAGAAAAAAAGATGCGCTGAGCCAAGGAGAGCAGAGTTATATGCTTCTTCGGAGAAGACCCGAGCTTGTGTTAATCACGACGGCGCAGCAGTGAAACACTGTCCATAAAGCCATCACACTCCTCAGATCATGCTAGGAGAGGAATGATGGACCTCCATGTAGGACACTGGCAACAGGAGGGACAACAAGGGACTGAGGAGATGGAAGAGGAGAGGGGAGGGAGAGGAGAAAGGTGAGGCGAGGCGAGGAGAGAGGGATGAGGAGTGAGAGGGTATGTGGGTGTTGACGGTGGTTGTCGTTTCGTTGTGTCAGTTGGGTGAACAGCAGCCGAAGATCTCTCCAGTTAGTCATCCACTGGCTTTAGAACACAAACACTAAAGCCTTCAGTGTAAAAAAGCTGCACCACTGTCAACTTCATCAGCATCCAGGCGTGTGCGTGTGTGTGTGTGTGTGGGTGTGTGTGTGTGTGTGTGTGAATGTGTGAATGTGTTTGTGAGTGTGTGTGTTTGTGTGGTTTTGTCTGTGTGCATGTGTGGGTGGGTGAGTGTTTGTATGAGTGTATGTTTGTGTGAATGCATGTGTGTGTGTGCGTGTGTGCATGTGTGGGTGTGTGTCCGTTCACAGACTGTTTGAAGTGGCAGTCTCTGAGGTATGAGGTACACAGCTCGGTCATCAACCTGGCAACAAAGCGAGGAGGGGTCACCTTGCTACCTACTGCTCTGCCTCAACTTCCTCTCTAACCTCCCGCCCGTCCGCCCACACACACCCACACAGACACACACCCACACCCACAGACTTAAAAAGAGCCTTTCATATGAGGCCAGCCCTCATCATTCAAGGACAATGTAACACTGGCCCACTGCTAGACAGAGAGTCAGACAGACAGGTAGGCAGCCAGACAGACAGACGGTTCCACAGCTGTAGAAGCTCATTGGCTAGGAGACCCACGACACAAGTCCTGGCCCAGCACGACTCCGAGCTGTACTCTGGGACCGGTGCTGCTCCGCGCTCGCAAAGTTTACATGAAAGGAATGTAGAGGAGAACACCTTTGCCTCCACGCTCTCAGAACCTCCTCTCTGGCCGCTCGGAGGAGCCTGTCAGAAACACTGACGGCCTCTGATCAAGCTGACAGTGATCAAGCTGCTTTCAGCAGTCTTCTGACAGAGAGGGGGTGAGGTGAGGGGAAGGGGGGGGGGTGTTGGAAGGGGGAGGAGGGGGAGGGCAGGTCTTTTTTCTTCTCCGTCACCCCTCTTTCCCCCTGGTGGGTATGCACGCTCGACGGTGATCCTGCCAGCAGACGTCCTCGTTAAACAGGCCGGTGTCCTCGCCACACATCTCTCTCTCTCTCTTCAGGCCTTTGTCTCTCACTTCCTCTCGCAAACGTTTGTATTTCCTCTGATAATTCCTAGTGGCTTAATTGTGCCGTGTGCCTATTTACTGTGTGTGTGCCTGTGTGTGTTAGAACAAAGTTGAGGACAGTAGCTAGATTATTAGCTTCTGTCCCAGTGGAGGTTCTCCAGTTTGCTCAGATCTAAACACACACTCTCTCCCTGAAAGAGACGAGAGGAGAGAGGAGAGGAGAGAGGACAGGAGAGCACAGCAGAGGAGAGGAGAGGAGATGAGAGGAGAGGAGAGGAGGGGAGGGGTAACTTGCATGAGCCGCAGTAAGAGTCAGGTCCCCCCCATCCCCTCAAACACACACAAACACATACACACACACATTCACACACACACACAAACAAACATAAACACACAAGCATAAACATACACAGGCAATAGACCTCAGACCAGAGATGATGACAGCAGGGTTGAGCAGGTTTGGATAACCTGACCCAGGTGGCGATTCATCTCCCTGTTTCCTACCAGCCTCCTGTGTGTGTGTGTGCGTGTGCTTGTGAATGTGTGTGTAGGTCCAGAATATACACACAGTAGAGGCATTTCTAGAGACAGTTGTGTGTGTCTGACAGTGTGTGTGTAGCTACGTGTGTATGTCTCTGACAGTCCTGTAGACACGTCCCTTTAGTATCTGCTGTATTGTGCATGTCTATGCTGGGTCAGGCAGGACACAAGGGCATTCAGGGGGTTTTGTTGCAGGAGTAAAACAGGTGTTCCTGGTTCCAAAACGAATCCTTTCAGGGTACAGTTCATACTTAATACTGTACTGTAAATCTCAAACACGTTTTTGCCTCATTGTGTTCCTTTCCAAGCGCTGGCTGCTTTGCTTATCACGCTGAGATGGAAAGACGTAGAAGAAGAATATTTCTCTTCGGCACCATGTGGGTGTGGGTGAGTGTGTGTGAGTGTGCGCGTGCGTGAGAGCGTGAGTGTGTGTGCTGGTCCGTAGCTAGTCCGGGGCTCTGGAGGGAGCCACGCCGGGACAGGCAGGAGACGGACATCAGCACCACTCGGGACCCAGGCCCAAACACCACATCCATCTAGACTGGCACCTGCTCCCCTGACACACTCACACACACACAGAGGACGGTAATGGTCTGTGGGTTGGCGGAAGTGGGCAGGAAGGAAGGAAGAAAGATGAAGGAAAGAAGAGGAGAGGCCTGAAGGAAGGAGAGGAATGGGTTGGGGGGGGAGGGAAGGAGGGATGGTGGGAGGGAGGGAGGACGGGAGGGAGGGGTGGGGGGGGGGAGGGATGGTGGGTGAGGGAGGGAGTGGGATGGTGGGAGGGAGGACGGGAGGGAGGGGGTGGGGAGGGATGGTGGGAGGGAGGACGGGAGGGGGGTGTAGCTAGGTGAGGGAGTGAGGGAGGGCGGGAGGGGGGTGTAGCTAGGGAGTGAAGGCATCTGTGCAGTAATACTTGATACTCTTTAAAATACTTTGAGGTGTGCTTCATTAAGTTCACTTGGTGCAGAATAATTACATTCTTTTATAAAGTGTCCACTAGTTGTGTAATGCAGAGTTAGCTACATTTAATTCACGTTAAGTACATATGTCAAATCTGAAACAAGATGTCTGCCGTTGACAGTCGAGGACAGAGGCCTTTTTAATTGTACTGGCTAGCAAATTGGCTTTGCCACAATGATGATGATGCAAGATCCAGGTAGACAATCAAACCGTATGGGTTTAGTATACATTGATACAACGCAATCTAGGTAACAATAGGCGGAACTTGACTGGCTGGCGGAGGTATAGCTTTATTTTTTATGGTGTGTTTGTGCCTGGTTATTTTGCTCTGTACAGTGTATGCAGTAACAGAATGCGGTATAGGTCCTGTCCTCCATCCTCCTCTCTTCTCCTTTCCTGTACTGTCTCCTCTCTGCTCCACTCCACTCCTCCCCTCCTTCTCTATATCTCTTCTCCTCTCTGCTCCTCTCCTTCCCTCCTCCTCTATCTCTTCTCCTCTCTCACTCCGTCTCCTCTCCTACATCCTGCTGTCCTCATTTTTAATCCAGAGAAACTCCATCATCAGGACGTGACATACAGAGACAACACTACACAACACAATTAGCTGTCCACACAGCTCTGTAATGGTGTGTGTGCGTGTGTGAGTGTGTGTGTGTGCATGTGTGTGTAGCATGTGGTTGTGAATCCCTGTCACAGAGGAGCTGTGAGGGTCTTATCGATGGGATTGGAATTCCTTTCTGACAGACCATCACAATCCTCTCTGTCAAGGTCGTGTTCTCTCTCTCTCTCTCTCTCTCTCTCTCTCTCTTACTCTCTTTCTCTCTCTCTCTCTCTCTCTCTTGTTTCCTCTCTTTGTGTCCTATCTTTCCATGTCTGCGTCTGCTCTTCTCTCTCTCTCTCTCTCCTCCCCATCCATCCCATCCCATCCCCTCCTTCTCATTCCATCGCTCTTCATCCCTCTCTATCAGATAGGCAGCCATTAACACCAGCTTTTCTAATAATCCTCCTCCTCCTCTGCCTCCCTGGAGCTTCCCAAATTGGTGCTGCTCTCTTTCTCTCTTTCTCAATCTCTCTCGATCTCTCTCTCTCTCTCTCTCTCTCGCTCTCTCATCTCTCTCTCCCCTCAGCTTCTCCTCTCTTTCTCTCCTTTCCCTTTCCATCTCCTTTCCTCTTTCTCCAACCCTCCCCCCTCCTCCCCCACTCCTCCTCCTGCCCTTCTTCCAGCCCGGTTTGTAAATGAGGATCTAATTAGTGTTGGAGTGGCAGTCTCCTTCCTGTCTCCTGCTGTATGGCCGGAGAGCCGGCCAACCGGCTGGTTCCTCTCGGAGGGGGGGGCGGTGCCCTCTGCAAATGTCAGCCCACCAGTGAGTTCCTAGACCCCCCCCCCAGCCTAGGAGCAAGTGCTGACCCCCTCTTTCTCTCTTTCTTTCTCTCTCTCTATCTCTCTCTCTCACACACACACACACACACACACACACACACACACACACACACACTCACACTCTCTCAATTACCTCTAGTTTAAAATGCACATATTCTAAAAGGGAACATTTCATGAGTTCTATCTGCATATTTCATGGCTCTTTTGTTAGCTCTAATTCCCTCTCCTCCCCTCTTCTCACTCCTCTCCTCAGATCCTCTCCTCTTCCCTCTCCGCCTCTCCTCTCCCGCTATCTCCACCTCTCCCTTCCTATCCCATCATTTCCAAGGTGCAACTTGACAAAACTTGCCAGCCCCTCTATTCCACAAATCCACACACACACAAACCCACACACCACTCAAACCCAGGTACCACACAAACCCACACACCACACAAACACACAGCTCCGGGCCAGGCTCAGCAGATTACACCGTCATTCCGACAGAGCAGACAGGTGACACGGGGACGGCGGAGCGAGAAAAAAAGACAGCTGTATGGAGAATCTTAATAGAGCAGAGAGACATACTCATTCTGTCTGAGGGGAGTCCGGGGTAGACACGGCGTACGTGTGAGTTACTGTTGGAGGCGAGCGGCGGGCCAGAGAGAGAGCGGTGGAAGGACAGAAGGATTGGAGGTAAATTGGGGTGAAAAGAGGCTCAGAGAGGAACGGGGAGATGGCGAGGAACGGAGAGATGAGAGAAAGGGAGGAGGAGGGCGGGGACGCGTAGCACTGAGGTGTCGGATTGCTTCACGCTCCGAGTGGGACGAGGAGGAGGAGGAAGATAAGAGGGAGGAGCAGGAGGAGGGGGAAAGGGATTCTGTGTCTGGTCCCTTACATTACCCGGTCACCCTCCAGTCCACACGGAGATTACCGGACACATGCAGAGAAACAGACCCTGAAGGCTGGCTCCCTAATACTGCCCTCCTCCATTAGATGGGAGCAACACACATCTAACCCCAGTCCATCACCTGCTCTCTGAGGCTGGCCTGCACACACACACACACACATGGTCTACACAGCCGTCCAATGAGATGGCACGGACCAGAGGAAGAGCTGTGTAATGACACAGCAGAAGCAGCCATCGTCGCCCCGCCTAACACCCAGCCTTCTTACCTCGCCACCTCATCTCAGCCCCTTCTCCTTCCTGTCCTCTCCCCTCCCCTCCCCTTCTCCTCCCGTTCTCTCTGAACCCTGTGACTGTGACCTGGAGCAGTTTGGATTCATTAGGTCCAAGTGTTTCTACTGAAGGCACAGGGGACAATGATTAAGGACGGACATATTGTTGTTTGTCATCGACCTCGCGGTATGAATGCCCCATCATTAACAGACACACAGACCAGCAGTGTGTGTGTGTGTGTGTGTGCAGAGTCTTGCAAGTCCATCCCAATGGTTAACTCTCTTTACACCTTTTTTTGAGGTGTGTGTGTGTGTGTGTGTAAGTGCATGTAGGGCTGTGGTGTTTCCTGCCATGTGAGTGCAGATGATGGATAGGTGTCAAGCACAAGTTAGCCCAGTGCAGGTCCCACTTCTACTGAACACCTGTTCATCTTGGACCGCCCCCTCCTACCCCCGCCCTCTCGATCTCTCTCTACCACACTCTCCCCTTTCAATACAATTCTGTGTTATTGGTTTAACTTTTACATGTTTCTACAGTAAATAACTCTCATGTTTTTCAATGCTTTGACCACGGCAAACAAAAGAGTAGACAAAAACAATAATCAAATACATAATAATCATCTGTCTCTCACTTTCTCTTCCCCTCCTCTTCTATCAATCTCTACCTCTCCATCTCTTTCACTGCTGATTTGAATTGAAAATTGTGAGGGGAGACAAAGAGTAGGAGAGAGAGAGACAAAGGAAGAAAGAAAGAAAGATTAAGAGAGAGAGAGAGAGAGAGGAGAAGCTGGTCAGGTTAGTGTCAGTATAGCCCCGGTGGCCTAGACCCTCTACCGGCCTTGGGGAGGCCTCTGAGGCTTCAATAGAACACACACACACACAAACACACACCAACACACACTCTTCAGGGAAAGTGGTTGTGACATCATACTAATTCTGTCTGATGTGGCCGTCTGTTCATCTCTAAACGCTACAAATCTGCTTCATCTGTCTCTCTTCCCCCATGACGATAGTTACTGATCTAATAGACGTGTGTCTGTGTGTGTAAGTGTGTGTATGTGTGTGACTCTATTTCTGTGAATGTGTTTGTGTGCATGTGTGACACTAGGTGTGTGTGTGTGTGTGTGTGTGTGACTATGTCTGTGAATGTGTGTGTACACGTGTGTGTGACTTTATCTCTGTGAGAGTATGTGTGTGTGTGTGTGTGCGTGTGCGTGTGTTACATATCAAAATAATTGTGAATTGGTAGACACACCTCTGTGTTTGCTTGGTAATGAAAACTGGAGAATCCATCGTCCACATGATTGAGTTTGAGGGACAGAGGTACAGCAGGCAGAACAGACAGTGGAGTACCTTCCATATTGAACATACTGTACATGTTCAACACAAACACTGGACCCACACAGGGGACACTGGTCAACGCATCTTTGTGAAGGATGGAGAGACCAAAGGAAAGAGGGAGAAGGTGTGGGGAAGGAAGGAGGTAGGGAGAGTGGGTGAGCGTTGAGACGTCCACACCGCAGTAATGAAGAGGGCCAGGCTGTGAAAGGAACAATAATAGCCTGGAAATCTACCATGAATAAATACTATTCTGCAGCAGAATACACACACGCACACGCACACAAGCTCCCACGCGCACACACACACACTCGCACACACACACACACTAGCCTCGTGTGTTATTACCTCCCTCCAAACCAGCCTAACAACACGCAACAAAACATGTCACTTCTGCTGATGACGGACTATCCATTCAAGCAACAGTGTGTGTGTACGTGCGTGCGTGTGCATGTGTGGGTGTGTGCTTGTGCGCTTGGCTGTTGTGTGTTCCTGCTCGTCAGCAACTTTCCAGGGAGCTTGGAAGAAATCAAAGGATGTGGATTTATAGATTGCCAGGACAGGGACGGGGAGTGTGTGTGTATGTGGGGGGGGAGGGGGGGGTTGGGGGGGGGGTTGGGGGGTGAGAGGGGAGGCTGGAGGGGTGGCAGGGTGGCAGGGCGAGTGAGACTCAGACACAGGCAGCGCTGTCTCTCCTTCTCGTAAAACACACACACACACCTCCCCAACGCAGCACAATAAGCACAAACCTTCACAGGCCTCTCCTCAGCCACGATGAGACAAGTAACACATCCCTTCTCCCTCTGTGTACACCCGGCTGTCTGTTTACTGGATGGACTTGATTTTTGTTTATATGTTTAGGTCCAGTCAGCAATATAGAATAAACAATGTTGTTTGAGAACACAATTTGAATGACAATACTGAGCTTGCTTGGTTGTACAGCTACAGACCTTATCTTGACACTCACCAAGGTCATATTTTCAGAATCATGCACTTCTAGTCCTTCATTTTCCACTGCACTCACTATTGCAAAGTCCATCTCCGCTACTGCGTTACATACACTGGCATGAGAATGCCTTCACTGTCATGACTACTTCATAAGCAGGACTATAAATAATGAAACTCACATTATGACTTTCACTTTTGATTAGGTTCAACAAGATTAAATAGATGTATGCTGTCATTTCAGTTGCGAGCCGTAATCTTTGTTTCAGTAAGTCAGCAGTTCTATATCATTAGTTCGAAAATAGTTGGGGATTGACAGGACGTCAAATGGATTGTGGCTTTACAAACACAGCAAGGAAATGGGAATGGATAAATCTGACTGAAATGGTCTTTTTCAAACAGACCCCAAGATCCAAATCTATCCCATTCTCGGCCAAACTGCATATGCAGACGCCTGCAACACGGCCAAACAACAACACTGGAGATGTTTCAGGACATGTATTCCCTCCAACCAAACAGATGGTCTTTAACAATGTGTCTCCCAGCTACATGTCTCCTACTGTGACACGGAACCAAATCAGGTAAAGAGGCATCTTTCCAGAGAAGAAAGCATGCTACCGCTGGAACATGTGTTTCTGAGTCAGTCCTCGCTGTGGTGTTCTTGTCTCGTGCAGACCCTTCCTGTCCCCTCTCCCACGGTCCACCTCAACACCCATGATTTCTGTAAGCGTGTGTGTGTTGTGTGTTTGTAGATTCCTCCGTGTGTTGCCAGAGGAGGAGTGTGTGCTGCGGATCTGCATCATCATTAGCAGGAGAGAGGCAGCAGTGTGGACGCGGCCGACAGCCTCTTCCTCGAGGTTCTCTCCATGTCTCAGAGCTACGACAGATGGCCGACATTACACACTTCGACTGAAAGCCCCGCACACACCCTCTCCTCCTTCTGCGTATTCCCCCCCTTCCCTCCTCTCCTCTCCTACTTTCCTACCCTCTCCCCCCATCCCTTCTCCTCTCCTCCCCCAACTATCTTCTCGTCACCTCGCTCCCTCCTCCTCTCCTTCTCCTCAACCTCTTTTTGCTCTTTTCAAGGCTGAGAGAGAGTGGAATGGACAGGCCTTCACTTGGCATTACTGTTCCTGAACAGTAAATACAGGCTAATCCAGCATGGAGACGAGGCTCAACGCTGGGGTTGGAGGCTGCGTCTCCACACACACACACACACACACAAAGACCAGGAACATACAGACCAGGAACATACAGACCAGGAACATACAGACCAGGAACATACAGACCAGGAACATAGTCATAGAGCGCAGGGGTCAGCCTCAGACCCCAGGGTCAATGAGAGGGATCACCTGGTTACCAGCTTACCCCACTAGTCTCCACCTTCAGATCTGACTGGTCTCTGATCTGTCAGAGGGGATGGGTGGATATCATTGTTCTCCGTCTCTGGTGACGAGCCCTGGTCTCAGGTCAGGTTGAGGCAGTCCTTCTAGCGATGCCTGATGATGGTCTTCGATGAGCTCTATGAAACTCTACCTGGACTGATCACTTAACTGGAGAGCAGCTTACAGCAGTACTCAACAGACCTGTTGAAACTGACCTTTATGACCATGTTTCATTTATGAATCTGACCTTTTGGGCATGAGATATTCGAAAACTTGTAGCACAGACAGCACCTCCAAAAATCGTACACTCTTCTTCTTGAGATTTGATGACGTCATTGAACGCCGGTCTTATCTGTGAAATTATGCAACGTAATAGTTGATCTAATGCTTTGTTGAGATGAGTTGAGATCCCTGGTTAGGATGATGTTCTTGTTGCAGTGTGTCTAGTCAGAACACACCATTCCTTGTCGCTCACCACTGTAACCCTGTTAGAACTGTGCACTTGACTTGACTGATTATCGCCTGCACTTACTGAAAGTATGCACTTTTTGTCCGCCGCTGTTGGTAAAAGCATCTGCTAAACGAATAAATGAAATGTAAATTGAAGTTGGGTAGGGACGTAGTTTGGATTCTTAAACAGAGTGCTGTTGTGAAGCCGAACCGTACCACCATAGGTGTGCTCATTAAAAAGCTGAAATCCTACCTGCCTGAACCAGAAAACAGGGTTCAGGCTGGGCTGTATCCTGTAAAGTTGCTCTGAGGTGAATGTTTTACATCTGTAACAAGGTATGTTTGTCAGTTGTCGCCATCTCTCATTGGTTCAGGGGCTGGATTACCGGAATGTTCCGAGGACATTATCCTGCACGGCGACCAACAGGAGTAATTATGACCTACGCAGCTCGTCACCTGGAGACCAGAAACACACAGCTTCCAGGGGTGTCGAGTGTGAAGGTGGAAAAAGAAAAAAGAAATGGATTTCAGTAAGAAAGAGTGTGGCGGAGGGGAGTGGGTGGTGCGGGGGGGGGGAGGGGTAATGACTTGATGCAACTGGAGCCGGGCTGTGCCTGGGAGACAACGAGAGAGCCGGCCTCAAAATATCCTGTGGAGTGTAAGTGATATACGGTTGACGGAGAGAGTGAGAGATGGAGAGAGAGAGAGGCTTGTTCTCAGGCCCAGTCTGGCGGGGTGTTTTTTGGGTGAGCTTGGGTGCCGTCCCACTCTCCCTCTATCAAGTCAAAGCAAAGCCTTGTGTCGGCGCTTTTCAGCTTCATTATTTTCCGTTTGAAAGGGTGGCTCTGTGGCAGCCGCCAGGGCTGCGGGAGAGGTTGAAGACAAGATGGCTGCCCTGATGTCCTTGAGATGTGCCACACTCCTCCTCCAACCTTTTACGCTAACAACCGTCGTCACAGTCGGTCTGTAGCTACCTCGGTCAGTCGTCAGGAGGGCAAACTCACGCTTCTTGGGGCTCACCCTGGCAGACTTGCATCTTGGTGGATGTGAGCACAACAGACGGGGCCGGTCGAGACAGACGCAGCCAAATATAACCCTGCTCGTTAGAGCACCTTGGTGGAACAGGCTGTAATTGGTCGGAGGCTAGAAGACTGAACATGCTATATTTACCTCCTCATGCTTCGCCACGCCTGATCGGCCGTGACACGCTTAAGGAGAGACATATGTGTGGAACAAAAGCCACACACCTGTAAGCAGATGAGCTCTAACCCTGCCTCACAGCACAGACGGCTAATGACTGCGGTAAAGCAGATGAACCATGCTGTTCCAGAACATTTGGGACAGCCTGTATTCCAGAATGTTTGATGATTTCCTGGATTCTTTCTTATTTTCAGTCTTTTGTGCTGGAGAGAAAATTGACGAGACATTTATGACAACTGAGCTCACGACATGAGTTAGCAAGCAAACAACCGCTATCTGTCTCCATAACATAAACGAAATATGTGAACAATGAGGAAAAACTAATGTTTTTACTTTAGTGAAATTCTACATTTTAAACAACAATATAGACATTAATCCACTTCAAAGACAACATTTGTCTATCGTGAAATTAAAGAGAAGGTAACCTAAGCAGGTTACATGTCTGTGCATGAGTAGTTTGCGCAAAGAATCAAAGATAATTTTGATTTCAAGCAAACTTTAATTCATAATCCAAGCTAGGTTTTGGCATGTGCTGCTGTATGTGGGGATAAGCAGGAAACTGCCTCGCGTTAATGAACTGCTTCCTGTCTAGGCCAGAAATTACCCATCAGCCTTTCTGTCCAGATGAGACGAGGGACACGTCTGACGGCCTCAGAGGAGGGCGCACGGCTCTCTCTAATTAATTGGACAATGCCAAGAAATCAGTTTAATGAAGTATCAGGAATGGGGAAATGGCTCAACATCAAAACCCCCTTTGATATTAGCGGACACATTCTGGTTATAAACGTCATGCAATCACCTCCCACTCCCTGACAGGAAGTCATTTTGTTTCATAGTCTCTAAGATTTTCTTTGGCACTTCATGATAGGGGAAAAACCGAATGCTCAAAGTTTCTGTAATTTGGTTGAACGTCTTTCCAAATGTTCATGTTTTTATTGTTTGTATGATATCTGTTTATCTGCTATTGGGGGGGAAAAAAAATCCACTCTTTTATGGAAGTAAAGAGAGTGAGGGTGAAGAAAGACAGACCTGCAGCCCTGCCGTGATGTTTAGAGAATGCTGTACACGGTAGATATTCTTTCAGTAACTCTGGACCTCAACAGGAAGCTGGCTGGAGCACAAAGCCACAGGACGCTGGTGCTTTCAAACCAGCAGGGTTCTGCTCCGCCCCAGTCTGAGGCCAGAGGCGGAGGTCAGCTCACTGCTGCTGGCTGCTGTTGACAAAGTGTTGCCAGGTTTGCTGCTGCAAGGCATACGGAAGCACAGGACCCCCTTGTATCCCTACCCTGGGCTGCCAGGTTCCTCTCCTATTATCCCCCTATTAGGGTCCCATCCTCCCGCAATCTGAAGGGCAGACCGGCCCTGAAAGGACCTGAGAGGGAGGAGGGGCAGACCTGCTGACATAACACCGCCTCTACTATCACCCTCTTTCTGTTTCGATGTCATCTTCTCTCTGTTTAGACCAGAGGTCTTCAATCCTGGTCCTCAGGGACCAACTGTCCTGCATGTTTTAGATGTTTTCCTGCTCCAACACACCTGATTCAAATGAATAATCGTTAACAGGCTTCTGCATAACTAGATAACAACCCATTCATTTGAATCAGGTGTGTTGAAGCAGGGAAACATCTAAAATGTGCAGGACAGGGGGTCCCTGAGGACTAGGGTTGAAGACCTCTGGTTTAGACCATCAAGTCAGCCAGCCTGGTCTGCCAGTCCACCAGTCTATCAGACATCCAGACAGACAGACAGACAGTCAGTCAACCAAACAGCCAACCAGCCAACTAGTCAATCAGCCTGCCAACCAACTAGCCAACCAGTTAGTCAACCTGCTAGCTAACTAGTCAGCCATTAAGCAACCAGATAGCTAACCAGCCAACCAGCTGGTCAGCCAACCGCCAGCCATCCATCCAGCCAACCAGCTAGACGGCCAATGAATTATTTCCCTCAGGTGGGAGGACATTAGTGCAGGTTGCCACCAGCAGCCTGTCATTCTCTGCTTGGATGATAGCTACCCACAGTGGTCAAACTGACGACGTCCAAACTTTGAAAGCCAATTACAGTCTAAAGTACCATTAGAGAACCTTGGGAAAGGGTTCATGCATGGACAATCTACTGTACTGCATTTAACTGGGTAGTTCATTACGGTACCATTAACTCCTATGGATAGAGGCGCTATAAGGTAATATGTGCAGACGCTGCCCTACTTGTGAGAGCACCCAGGACCGCAGGTACAGCGCATCTTACACATCCTGGCCTCTTTACTCACCGATTAGTTTGGCTAAGAGGAAGCTGGATGTTCACATTTAAATTTAATGTCTAATTAGCAAAGCAAACACTCTGCACGGGCACAACGAGCACTCCAGCAGTGATTATACATGAAACCCCTCATCCTGTTCTTGGAGGGGTGTGTGTGTGTGTGTGTGTGTGTGTGTGTGTGTGTGTGTGTGTGTGTGTGTGTGTGTGTGTGTGTGTGTGTGTGTGTGTGTGTGTGTGTGGGTGGGTGTGTGTGTTAGGGTGTTTGTGCCCTGCAGACCAGGCTGAGGTCTGTATAATAGCAGATGTTCCCCTCACAAACACACAGGAACGGCAGCACTGCTGCATGTGTGCGTCATGAACGTCTGTGCGTGTGGGAGCCTGTGTGTGGTGTGTGTGCGGTGTGTGAGCCTGTGTGTGGTGTGTGTGCGGTGGTTGAGCTTGTGTGCGGTGTGTGTGCGGGTTTGCCCAGTCTTTTCTCAGCCTCTAATTAAGACGGAGATCGCTGTGCAGAACAAGACATAGATGTGCCAAGCCCTCCGGTTTCAGACAGAGCCCTGGTCATCTCTACAAGCTGCTGTTAGCAACCCTTCTCTCTAACCTGAATGAGGTTTCACTTAGATTACAAATAGAGTTCTAGCCCAAACCACTATTTTTCAAAGGATCTTTCTGTTATTAATAATGGATTCGTATGGCTCCATTTATTTTGTAGTCCACAAACACCGAGAGACGTTTTGGTTCTAACGGTACAAAACTCTCCAAGAGGTGCATAAATACTGTGAATAGAACCGTGACCTATACTGTAAGAAAGAAAATTACAATTTGAAGGAAAAAATATTTGACTTTCAAACCTGGTTCCATGACTTGGTAATGCAACCTTTTGAGACCGGTGCCTCATTTCCTCCCCCCTGTACAAGACTGATGTGGTGCACTCAGAGAGCAGAGCTCCTGCGCTCTGCCACCACTACAGGGGGTCCTCTCTCCCTGCCCGCCCCTGAAATCTGGATGCCTTTGCTGCTCGTGTCATGGTGAAAAAGTCAGAATGTTTCTT
This sequence comes from Mallotus villosus, assembly GCA_903064625.1. NCBI lineage: Eukaryota > Metazoa > Chordata > Actinopteri > Osmeriformes > Salangidae > Mallotus > Mallotus villosus. The sequence continues at coordinate 11,879 of CAEFZP010000458.1, read as the reverse complement.
TGCTGGAGGTGCTGTTTTGTGCCTGCAATGTGGGAAAGCTGGAGACGGGTTGAAGAAGGCTGAATGGAGGAGGCTGGGAGAGGCTAGGGGAAGAGGCTGTGTGGGGGAGGCTAGGTAGAGGCTGGGTATTGGCTGGGTAGAAGAAGGCTGAGTAAAGGCTGAGTAGAGGCTGGGTAAAAGAGGCTAGGCTGGGTAGAAGAGGTTTGGAAGAAGAGGCTGGGGAGAAGAGGCTGGGTAAATGAGGCTGCGGAGAAGAGGCTAGGGAACAGGCGGGAGGAGTAGACTGAGAGAGTGGGTAGAGAAGGCTGGGAGAGGCTGGATAGAAGCTGGGGGAGAAGGCTGGACAAAGGGAGAGGTCAGTCTGGAGAGGCTAGGTACAGACTGCGTTTAACATGCTTCATGACCACAGATGCTTTCAGAGAGAGCTGACCCAGATTAAGCCCAATAGAAGACGTGAATCCCAACACATAAACATAATGCACCTCACCTCACAAACAACCTCTCCTGATATGAGTGCATTCAGACGAAAAGACAAAAGAGATGTTGTCCGAGTGAAGACGTCCTAAAGAGTGTGTGTATGCGTGTAGAATATGTATGTATGTGTGACCAGTATGTGTGTGTGTACATTATGTGTGTGTGGTGACCTATACCAGGTGGCCCAGCACTCCTCTCTCCATCTCTGTCCCTCTTTGGACCATTTCCTCATCGATCTGGGTGAGATGACCTATCGACTCATCCAGCATGCACTGGTCACAGCAGGCCACTCTCACGTGTAGATATATATCATTTTGACACACACACACAAACACACATACACGCTAGACCTCCTGTACTATGCATAAAGAGAGCCACAGCTTAACACACACTCACACACTCACTCACTCACTCACGCACACAGAATTAGAACAGCGTCCAGTGTTCCTGCTGGATGTATCCTCCCAACAAGCAGAACCCTGGAGGCTGGGAGAGACATGCCAGGCAAACCTGACCCATCTCAGGGGACTGAGAGGTAAACAAAGGTGTGTGTGTGTGTGTGCACTGTATGTTCTATGAAGACTTGTCCTGCACGTTTGAACTCACTCCCCAGAGCTAAAAACGGATGTGAATGCAAAAGCAAATCTCTCTCTCTCTCTCCTCCTCTCTTTATTTACACCCACCCATGAACACAGCATTCTTGTTTTTCCCTCACCACTGGGACGTGCGTTACTGTTCAATCCCTCTTTATCCCCTCTCCATCTCCCCCACCTTCTCCTCATCCCCCCTTTCAATCTCCTACTCTCTCTCTTTCTCTCTCTCTCTCTGCATCTCTCTCTTTCTCTCCTGTCCTTAATTCACAAAGACATCTACATGCGGATTCAGCTGTGTTCCGGAATCCTGGGGGCTAGCCAATCAGATGCGGTTGCCGTGTTCTATGAGCTGTGGTTGTTTTCTATAGGTTGGGGGGGCCGCGGGCAGGATTTGGCTCTGAGGAGCTGATGAGACACACGTGAGCAGAAGCTCACAGAGTTCTATGTTCTTCACATTTCGGGGTGGCGGGGGTGGGGGGTGAACACACTGCCCCCTTCGCAAGACTGCCTGCGTGTGCGTGCAGCTGGGAAAGAAGGATTCACAGAGCGGAGACGGGTGATAAGACGCATTCCTGGAAGGCTTCAACTGGGATGTTTACAAACCGTTTTGGCGATCGTCCGGGCCGTAGGGGTCAGCAGGGCGTGGCGTAACAAGGCTGATCTGAACTGTGCCTTGTTGTGGCAGGGGTTGTCATGAGGGCAGCCGACACAAGACAGCCAAGCTGCAGCTTCTCTCAATCCCCCAAAAGAGCAACATGTTAGGTTTCAACCTAATCACAGCTCAGGCCAGACATGACAAGTGGAACGCTGGAGAGAATGAAAGAGCGTGCGGGAAAAAAAAGGAATGTCGAAAAAGAAGAAAAAAACGACAGAACGTGTTGCCTACAAACGCCATCTTCACTTCCAGCCTGACAAGCTGACCATGGGTGAGACCAAAAAAGTGACACATTTTAGAGTTGGCTGTTATCCCTGGAGGGGTGTGTGTGTGTGACAGGCAGTGACGGGGGAGGCCTGAACTCTAACAAGCCGGGGCAGTCTTGTCTGACGAAGAGCTCACACACATTTAAACCCCACCCTGCTCAGTCCCTCTGTCTCTACAGCCAATTACCTTTCTGTGTGTGTGTGTGCTTGTGTGTATGCTTGTGTGTGTGTATGCCTGTGTGGCTGTGTAGGCTACAGGTGCGTGTTGTGTGGGCATATGCATGTACGCGTGCGCGTGCGTGTGTTTCCATGAGCGTGTGTGTGTGTGGACTAATGCCATGTGAAGCACTGCCTCCCTGGTTGCTGGTAGCTTCATTCAGCATGGTGTAAACGTTAGTGAAAGGGGAAAGGACAGTATTAATAATACATATCTGTTCTGGTTCTGCTTCTGCTGCTGTCAACACCTCAAACATCATGGAGAGAAAAAGAGAGGGAGAAAAAAGGGGGGGAGGGTCACTGAAGGACACACACACAACTCAATACATGACCTTCTGACTGTATGGCAACGCCCATGTTGTTTGTCTGACGTTACTTCTTTGTCATTTTCGAAACGGCTATTACCGTATTCCTCTATTTCTCTCTACCCCTCCCCTCTCTCTCCCTCTATTTCATTCTACCTCCTCCTTGGCCGGTGAACAGCACCCGAGTTTCTTCTTAGACACATTAGGCCATGTACCGAGGCCAGGGATCAGGGGTCAGGGGTCAACTCCACTTCAGTGGGTTTGATGGGAGCAGAGCCGCTGTCCTGCATCTCAGACCAGCCCTGTCCTCTACTCGCTGCAGTAGTGACGTGGAGGGGGAGAGGGGGAAGGGGGGGAGGGGGCAAGGGGGAGGGGTCACGCGAAAAGCCCCCTGGAATGTAGTTGTTGACCTCCGACCTCCGCGCACCCCGGCAGACTAGCGACCTATGTTTTATAGATCCTCCATCTCTCTTTAAACATTCATCCTCTTCTCCTCTTCGTCTCTTCACCTTCCCACATCCCCCCCCCCTGGGTCAGGAGGATCAGACTGCTCAAACTCCACTGTCTGATGTTACAGTATCTATAGATACATGTATACTGTGTAAATATATCTGTGTGTGTGTGTGTGGTGTGTGTGTGTGTAAATTACAAGCTTGTGAGCCAGCCTGACTCATCCTCAGTCTCTTCTTCCTCTTCTTGGTCTCCCCTGAGGCCTAACTGTGATCTACACCTCCAGATATCACTGGGCTTGTCTCCAACACAACCCTTTACCTTGGCTTGGCTATAGCGCTGTGCTAGGCTACCCTCCAACAATCCACAATAACCCAGCCAGCACTGGCTAGGCTACAATTCAACTCTCTGTTTCCTGGTTAGCACTGGGCTCTCCTGCTCAAATGCTACATTCTGGTCGGTTGAAACACCCGCAGGCTCATATGGTAATGTGTTACAATAGGAAACAAAGCTAACTGCCATGATGCTATAATGCCGCTAGCCTGTAATTTGCTTCAGACTAGCCTCAGGTCAAAGTCACTGACCCTACAGAGCTGGGGAGAATATTTGGTTATTGGCGTTTATCTTCGTTTTTCTTTCTTTCTTGTGAATGTGACCTTCAGCATGTATGTGCGTCCGCTGAGTTGAATTTGTTCTGTTCCTTGATGCATCCTGCGGCCTGCTATTCAGAACGCCTAATGAGCTAAATGTGTTGAGTAAACAGGATCAGTCCACCTGTTCCTCCGTTCAGAGAGCCCCCACAGTCTCCGCACGTGGTGGGGGCTGCAACAGTGGGACAGCCTATACCAAGCAATATATCTGTAACTAACCATGGGTGTGTGTGTGTGTGTGTGCGTGTTTGTGTGTGCGTGTGTGTGTGTGTGTGTGCAGCGCAGGCTCTTCTCTTGGCAGCCTCCTAGCAGCAAAGACATTGCTCATGTCATTGTGGAACCCGGAGAGCTTTGCAGACAATGGCTCCCTTCTCCTGCTCCATCTCCCATTCAGCTCACAGATCCAGCACAGGGGAAGATGCATACACATGGGGGGGTGGGAGTGGAGGTAGGGGGTGGTTGGCAAGCGACATGAAGGAGAGAAGAGAGAGAGGAGCAGGGGTAGAGGGGAGGCAGGATGCAAGAGTGAGGGGCTGGGCCACAGCGAAAAAAATTATGGGAGGAGAAGAAGAGCGAGTAGGGAGAAGGGAGGGAAGGGAGCCAGGAAGAGAAGGTGGCAGAGGTGACAAGAGGAAAAGAAAGAGTGGGCCCAAGGGGGGGAGAAGAGGGAGGAGGGAGAAAGGACGGGAAGGGAAGAGGAGGAGGAGGGAGGAGGGGAGAGGGGAGAGGGGAGGGAGAGGGGAGAGGGGAGAGGGGAGAGGGGGAGAGGGGAGAGGGTCAAGAGGGGAGAGGGGAGGAGGGGCAAGAGAGAGGGGAGAGGGGAGAGGGGGGGGAGGAGGGGAGGAGGGAGGACGAGGGGCTAGGAGGGAGGAGGGAGGATGGAGGAGGGGAGGAGGAGGAGGGAGGAGGAGGAGAGAGGGAGGGAGGAGGGAGGAGGGAGGAGGAGAGAGGAGGAGGAGGGAGCGAGGAGGGGAGGAGGAGGAGGAGGAGTGAGGAGGGAGGAGGGGAGGAGAGGGGAGGAGAGGAGGAGGAAGGAGGAGGAAGGGGAGAGAGGGGAGAGGAGGGAGGGAGGGGAGGCCACTGCTGTCCTGCTCTATTATTAATTAGCCCAGATTGCTTATTGATCGGGCTCTCATTCACCCCTGATTACTAGTATAAAACACAACACTAAACCACTGAGCAGAGACCGAGAGGGAAACAGGGAGAGTCAGAGTAGCTAAAAAAAGAAATAAAGTGTGTGTGTGTGTGTTAGAGAGAGAGATTTAGTTAGTTAGTGGCTTAGAAACAGAGGATTGATTCCTGCTGTATCCATGTAGAATATCAATTCCTAGCTAGCATGATGCTGCAGCAGTGAGGAGTTTACCGCAGGCTGGCTCATCAGGGGTCAGGGTCACTCTTAAGGTATTCCCTGCTTGATACCCTGCACTCACACTCACTCACCCACTCTCTCTCTCTCTCACACACACACACACACACACACACCGCCACACTGCGTGTGCAGACACACAAACTCTCCTTCTCTCTCACACACTCTCACATTCATTTTCTCTTACACACATACATTGACACACACAGACACACAGACTCGCCTCTTTCGGACACACACAAACACACACTCAGTTTCTCCAGGGAGGTGTGTTGTTAGTAGAATATGCTGAGGCTGGGTTTCTAGTTGTGGGGGGAAGTAGAACTGGAACAGGATTAGATTCTACTCACATTCATGTGAGATTAACTCAAGCCGCTGCACCACACACACACTTGTACACATGCATGAACTGGTTTAAAGTAATAGATTGCAACACCAATCAAGCGAAGCAGATCAATAGTGTGTATGCAACGTGATCAAGCTGTATACTCTGTGGCTGTGGGAAAAATGTCTTCAATTTGCAAAATATCAGCGGAACTTTTCCTCCAGCTGTACAGAACCCAATAACAGATATAAGCAGACTAGCAGGGACTTCTTTCCTCTTCGTTCCTCTATCTCTTTCCTTTCTCCTCTTCTGTCATCACCTAGCTATCTCTGCCCTCTGATATCCCCTCCTCTCATTAAAGGTCACTCCCTCTCCTCTCTCCCATATGCTCTCTCTATCCTGCGCTCCTTCATTATTAAATCAACTTTAGGAACGTCAAGCTGTTTTTGAATGACGTTGTCATGTAGTAGCAGTTCAGGGGACACAACGAGCTGTGGTTGATTCTAATAAACTGGCCACTGAAACAGGCATCCAACACACCCACCGTTGTCATGACACACAGGGCGCAGACACATGCACAATATGAATATATGCTCTGTGTGACTCATCTCTGACAGGTGTCAGTAAGGAAACAGATTGGCAGAAGATGATGGAGGATGTAGAGAACGATATGAAGGAGGAGAGGGCGAGAGAGAGAGAGAGAGGAGCGCGAGAGAGAGAGAGGAGAACGAGGAAGGAGGAAGGAAGAGAGGAAGGAGGAGGAGGAAGGAAGGAAGGAAGGGAAGGAAGGAAGGTAAGGAAGGGAAGGAAGGAAGGAAGGAAGAAGGAAGAAGGAAGGAAGGAAGGAAGGAAGGAAGGAAGGGAAGGACGGAATGGAAGACGGAAGGAGGAAGGAAAGGACGGAAGGAAGGAGGAAGGAAAGGAGGAAGGGACAGGAAGGAAGGAAGGAAGAAGGAAGGAAGGAGGGAAGGAAGGAGAAGATAAGAATGGAAGGACGAAGAGAAAGAAGAAAGAACAGAAAGAAAGAAAGAGAGAGCTAGAGAGAGGAGAGAGAAGCAGCGGGACATGAGAAGCTATCTTCTCTATATCTATATGTAACGCCATTTCATTCCTCACTCACTTAATCCTCTCTCTCTCTCTCTCTCTTATTGTTTGCTCTACTTATCTGTATCTATCTATCTATCTCTCTCTCTCTTCTCTCTCTCTCCTCTCTCTCTCTCTATAACTGTCTCTCTATGCCTGCTGGTTGCCTGTCTGCCTGAAGAAGTGAAGACTGTTAGCATTCATCTGGCCAGCTATCACGTTCAAGTTCAAGAGGGATGAAACGATGAACTGGATGCGAGCAGTAAATATGAGGTGACTCAGAAGGCGGGGTCTGTGTCATGCTAGCAGTAATGCTGTGTCACTCCAGGACACATTCTGAATCAGCCTGGGTTCAATTCTGAACACGGACGGATCAGCCTCAGTACAGCCCTGGTTCAACCCGGGGCCTGATACACAGCACACCCTTAGCACTGACAACACTCTACACCATGCTGATTGTCCCATTCTGGAACCCTAACGTTCGTTTCACACTGTCATGCCGACCGACGCTGATCTGGGCCATCTCTATCTCCACCGTTCTGTCCTGCACTGAGACACTGCACTGTAGAGAGGTCTGAGAGAGGCTGGGGCTGTAGAGCGGCTGGGTGTGTAGAGAGGCTGGGTGTAGAGAGGCTGGGTGTAGAGAGGCGTGGGTGTGTAGAGGCTGGGTGTTGTAGTAGGCTGCAGTGCTAATACACTGTTAATATAGATGTTAAATATAAATATAGGTGTTAGTTAAGACTGGTTTGAAAGTGAACACTGCATACACTCTGAACAATCTCACATTCTCTAGATCAATATATGCAGTCACAAAGAGTGTGTGCACAGCAGTGTGTCTGCCATTGCATTGGTTATAGCAGGATAGTGTGTGTGTGGTGTTCCGCTGGGTATTAAAGATAGATTACTGTGTGTTCTACCTGAGATGTTAAATGAATAAGAGTATTGATTAGACCTATTCATGGAGGGAGGTAGTCACCCTCACACAGTACGGTTCACCAGAGGTGTGTTCAATCACAGTAGATATCAAATGGAAAGGGGAGAGGGGGGGAGAGAGAGGAGCTCTCACCGCACTGCCTCGTCCCACATTCACATTTATCTATCCATCCATACGTCAAGACACAAAATGACTTGAGACCTCAGCTCCAGAAAAAAAACTGACACTGTTCAAATGTCACTGAACACAACACTTCCATGTTTGCAGTCTCAACCGGATTTTGTCCTTGAAACCAGTTTCAAACGTCTCCTCTCCTATTGTCTCTTCTCCCTTCCTCTCCCATCCTCTTTTCTCCTTTCCCAATCTCTTATTGCCTTTCCTTCATCCTCTCATCTCCCATCATCTCCCGCACTCTCCTCTCCTTTACTCTCTGTTTTCCACTCTCTCTCTCCCTGCTCTCTTTCATCTTGTCTTCACCCAGGTCTCCCCCCTGTAGAGGACCGACCAGTGGAACCAGACCAGACAGGTTATTACAACCCGTTAAAGAATCAAGTGATGTTTCTCTATCTAGAAAGAGATCACTCAATATTTCAGCACCTCTAAAATGTGGCTTGTTACACGCTTCACCTTAGTGAAGGCCCCGATCCCCCTTCATGGAACACCTAACATGTTTCCGGTCAACACACACACACACACACACAAACACACATGGCACTGTGCTCTGTTTGCAGTCAGTGACTACTGTATATTCGACCATCACCACCCATTCTAGGACAGAGAGACAAATAGGAGGAGAAGAGAGAGACAGGGAGGGGGAGACTGGAATCGGAGAGAGGACTGGAGGATAGAGCAAGACAGGACGGGGGAGAACAGTTCTAGGAGAGAGACTGCAGGCAGAGAGAGAGAGACAGAAAGGGAGGACCCAGTCTAGGACAGAGAGTCACACAGGAGACAGAGAGGGGACAGACAGACAGAGAGAAGCAGGGAAGCTGTCTCTAATTTGTGGCACCCGGTGAGCATAGAGATGTCCGGATTCCTGTAGTTGCAGCATTCCTCACCCCCCCTGCTGCGCCCACTGCTACCCCCCCACCCTCCTCCTCCCTCCGTCTCCCTTCCTGATGAGGAGATCATGTGTTGCTCTGTCAATAAGGGCTGCTCCCACGCATCTCTATACTTAGAAGCCAGCCTACATCCTGGATCTCATTCCGATCCTGCACACACACGCATACACACACTGCACATACACGTACCGCACCACAGATTCCGCACATTCACACAGAAACATACACACACACATCGTACACACACGACACACAAACAAGCACCACATCAAACTGATTAAAGAAACAAAGACAAGAGAGAGGAGAGGAAATGAGGGAGTCAGGAAGTGAAAGAGAGGAAGGAGAGAAAGGAAAGACCGTCATCCTGACTTGTACCTTCTACACCCTCACAGCATCCTCTAACTACGACGGGAACACAGGACATGCTGCAGGACTGATCCCTGTGTCTGGGCCTGTACCATGGAGCTGAAGGAGGCAAGCGGGGCACCCTGTGGTTCAAAACAAATGCCCCCTCTTGGAGTTGGGGATCTGTGTAGCATTATGCAGGCCGTAAAAACCAATGTTTTCACCGAGCCAGTTAGAAGCAGCACAAGTGTCATCCCGCGAAACCACCTCCTCCACCTCCTCCCCTCCTGCCCGCTCCCTGGAGAGGTGAGCAGTGAACCGGTGAATTGACTGTTGTCAACTCCCAAGCACTTCTGCCCTGGAGTACAGAGGGGTAGGGAGACTAAGAGAGGTGACAAGATAATGGGGACCGCAGAGTGAGAGAGAGAGGAGATGAGGCGAGACGAGGCTATCTGCGTGAGCGGCGGAGGACTAGTTTAGCGCGACGACGCAGCTCGCGCAGATTTCCTGCGCACGCTCGCGTCTCTTCCCTCTCTTGAGAGACGAGATGGGAGAGAGAGGTGAGAGAGCGCGAGACGAGAAGAGAGGCATGAGAGAGGAGAGCGTAGAGAGAGATGCAGAGAGGAGACGAGGAGGAGAGAGAGAGCAGAGAGAGGAGAGAGAGAGAGAGAGAGAGAGAGAGAGAGAGAAGAAAGAGATGAAAGAGAGAGTGAAAGAGAGAGTGAAGAGAGAGTGAAAGAGAGTGAGAGAGAGACACACAGGAGAGAGAGAGAGAAGGGCAGCATTTAGTCTTAGTAGCGAGTAGAGCAGGAGATAAAAGAGAGCAGCGTGTACTCGGGCGCTGCAGGATTATCACTCACAGAGAAAAGAGAGGGAAGAGATTTCTGAAAGAGACGAGTGTTCAACTGTCGAGACGTTTTGCTCTCGCAGCACCAGGGAACGGCCTGGAGTGTAGAGGAGAGGAAAGGGAGAGGAGAGGAGAGGAGGGGGGCGGAGAGAGAGGGGGGGGAGGAGAGGAGGGGGGAGGAGAGAGAGAGAGGGGAAGGAGGAAAGGAGAGGAGATGAGAAGAGGGGAAGGAGGAGAGAGGAGATGAGAAGAGGGGAAAGGAGAAGAGATGAGAAGAGGGGAAAGGAGAGAAGAGAGATGAGAAGAGGGGAAAGGAAAGGAAAGAGAGCTAATTGAAGGCCCGTCTACTCTCCACGCGTGAGTGACGCCTGGCCTGTGAAGTGATGTGATGTGTCGGAAGGGTGAGCAGGATACACGTTTTCAAAACTGCACATGTAATGTGTCTGCACGAATCCCTCCACACACACACACACGCATGCCCCCCCCAAAAAATTAAACACACAAGACAAACACACACTTACCCTAAGGCTAACCCTCGACAAAATGACGCACAACATAAAAAACCTAAAGACACAAACTGTACTTGCAAACATCACAATTATATTTCTGCGTCTCTAAATTCAAAGTGCCAGTTAGCTGCAATACAATTAGTTGCTGTGTGCGGAAATCTTTGAGACTAGAGAACATAATATTCAGACATTGGAAAAAGTCATCAGTACACATTGAATAATCTGAAAAAAAATCTGCTCTCCTTAGAACATTATCCTAATTAAGGGAGCAGAGAGAGAGGAAGGACAGTTCCAGTCTAATAACTATCAGACACACAGCCCAGAGCTGAACACAACTTAATTTGCCTTTGTTAGCTTATAATGTGAAGGCCAGAAAACAAGTTGTTCTACTGAGCGCCTTAAAAGGGTTGTTTAACTGAAGGCCCAGCTAAAGGAATTTAATAGTTCCGTTTAAAAAATAAAAAAACACTAAGTTTTGCGGAAATATTAAGGCACTCACGTATTTCACTTGTTGAAATATTAAGGAACTCAATGAGGTAACCCGGGTTACAGAGTGTCGAGAGAGAGAGGAGAGAGCGATTGGGACTGCTTGTCCTCTATCACGACTGAAGCGCAGAACAGCTAGATAACACAGGTACACTCTACGTAGTAGAGTTCTCCCCAAACCTCTGCAGAGTGTGCTTGTATATCTAGTCTGGGACAGCTAAAGTGTAGAACCTCTGTTTAGGTGGTTCTTCAGGGTACAGATGCAGCAAATAGAGAACCAACCTGGGTGTGCACTACTTACCACCAGGTTGCACCGCTCTCCATGATTAGAGTGGGATAAGAAAGACAGTGAGAGAGGTGGAAGGAGAAGGAGAGAGCGAAGCAAGACAGAAAGAGATGATAGCAGGTGCCTCAGACTGCCTCAGACGGAGCGTGAAGGAGGAGAGGAGGACGAGCCAGACGACAGGAGAGGACGGGAGGAACGAGTCTCGCGAGCAGCGACTGTCAACACCACAGAGAAGGTTCTTATCGTAAGGGTTCTAACACTAGAAAGGTTCTTACGTAAGGGTTCTAAAGCACGGCGCTTGTGTTTAGCATAACCTCATGCGTGCAGAACCCACACCCACTCAGAAAAGCAGAAGAGAAGGAGATGCTGACAGGAGGGAGACGAGAGGAAGTGAGAGAGAGAAGAGAGGCAGGCGGGGAGGCAGACGCGTCAGATAGGGGAGGGGTGAGAGGCCCGCGTGACAATAGGAGAGGGCAGCGGGCAGAGAGGAGGCAGTGGGATAACGAGCAAGAAGAGAGTGAGAGAGATGAGAAAAGAGAAACGGAGAGGATCAGCTCTGAAATGCAGGCGCTCACAGGCAGGTCAGCCCGCGAACTGACCTGCTCAGCAAATAGTTAAGTTGTGTGATAAACTTGGCCCTCAGCCAAAAAAAAACTGCTTTAATGCAGAAAAACATGGGGCTACACATCCAAGGAAAACGACAAAGGAGGAAACCTCAGTTTATCCGTCTGTGTGTAAGTAAAGCATTCAATGCTTAAAACCCATTATAAAGGCTTTTAACGGTTGTTGGTCAATGTGGAGTCCGGCAAGCATGTACTGCAGGTCTGTGGGAATGCGCACAGCACCCACACACGCGTGACACACACAGGAAGCAGAGGCGATACGCACACCAGACACACACATGCAGACACACGGGACGCACAGCCAAACACAAACAGTTAATAGGGCTCTGCAGAAGTTTTTGTAAAGCTATGTTCATCATACGAAATGTAGATTTAAAAAGAAGTGAAAATCAAAACAGCGTGGAG
>CAEFZP010000457.1:152500-276030 GCA_903064625.1 Mallotus villosus | reverse complement strand
AACAGCAAAACAGAAAAGAACCAGTTGGAAAATAATCGGGCGTATAACCTCTTATGGTGCGGAGAGGCAGGGAGGAGGGGCTTGTGTTTACTCAACTTGAAATTCTAAAGCGTTAATATTGACTAGAGTGGGTACTGTCGTTTGTCCACAGGGGGGTTGGGGGAGACGGGGGCATCATATCAAACTGGTATTCACCACAAAGCCACTCCCCGTCCAGAAGAGGGGCAGCTCCCTGCGCCACAGCGCCACCGCCAGGCTGCTGAGCAGAGTGCAGGGCACCAGGTACAGGAGGGCGGGCTGGCCCTGCTGCATCAGAGCCAGCGCCACGAACGTGATTAGCAGGCCAATGCCATACCCTGGAAGAGAGAGAGAGAGAGAGGTCAGAGGCCAGGACTCAACCAATCAGAATGTAGGAGGGGGGGGACACACACTTCGCTGCATTAATCAATAATGGTTGATAAGTCTGGGGGAAACTAGTCAGGGGTCATTATTAGAACAGTTGCTACTCCCTAGATCATTATGGCTCGTTCCCTTCTGAAACAGAACAGAACAGGAGAGTACAGGAGAGACAGGGAACTAGGTACCGATGGTGCAGGCCAGGAAGTAGATGCGGGAGGAATGCATGAGGATGTCAAACCTGTGACAGTACACTACAAGCAGACCTGGTTCAAACACAGAAAGAGAATTATTAGACACGTTACGGGATATTATTGGATTATTCACAGGTATCAGATACGATTTGAGCTAAACTAGCTGCTTTAACTCTACTCAGATATAAAGTTCACCACATGTAGAACACTGACATATTTGAGCAGACTGTGTGTGTGTGTGTGTGTGTGTGTGTGTGTGTGTGTGTGTGTTACCTGGTACCAAGATGTCCCCGAAGCCCAAGAGTGAGAAGGGCCGGTCACATAGCGACAAGGGGGAGGAGTTTAGCCTAGGCACTTTCAGCACCATAGGAAGCTGTAAACCACAATAAAGAGATGGAGAGAGAGAGAGAGAGAGAGATGGAGAGAGATAGAGGGTTAGGGAGCTGAGCAACACACCCCATATGCATTCACTTCTACTTGTAACGTGTAACTATATAGACAGTGTACAGGTGAGGGTGGTAAACGACATGTTCCCGAACACAGCACTGAGGCGGTCTGCGTGTCCACCATCAGGGGGACGTGAGGAGCCCTCTCGTGGGGGGGCCAGTGCACGCACCTTCTCATGAGTGGAGGAGTCGGAGGGGCCAGCAGCTACCTCCACCATGATACTCTCTCCACTCTGTCCACAAGGTGACACAAAGGAAAGGATTCAAGATGATTCGAATGGGCTCGGCTCAACGATTCGACCGTGCAAAACGTAATTTATCCTTTTATTTCCGTTTGATGCGAAAGACAAGTGAGCTCCTCTTACCTTGGTGAAGAGGGGGGTTACAAACACGAAGAAAATGTCGTACACGAAAAGGACCACGAGCAGTAAGGTGCAGGCCTGCAGAGATCAGACAGGGGGGGGGGAACAAACCGTGAGCGTCTGGGCCGCACAAAGAGAAAAACTAGTTGGTTCGTAACCTCCTTCAATTTGGGTGTCAGACGTCTGGTTTCTTGAAAGATCCGGTGTGTCTGGCTGTGTGTGGTGTTCACCTTGAATGTGGGCAGTCTGATGGTTTTGAGCATGTAGAGGCAGAAAGCTATGCCCAGAGCGTCCTGCAGCACCCATGCCCACCTAGAAGAGACAGAGCAGAGAGTGAAGAGACAGAAAGAAAGAGGGACAGAGAGAGAGAGAGAGAGATGACTTATTCACAGAGGAGAGAGAATGGACTGCAGCTCAAACTACTGTCATACGTGGGACCGATCAGAATCAGAATCAGAATCAGAATCAGAATCAGAAAGGGATTTATTGGCCATGAAAGTTTGCACAGTCAAGGAATTTGCTTTGGCAGGAAGGTGCATACAATAAACATATAGTATCCTTAAATTTGAATATGTGGACTGTCTATACTAAATATCTATACTATATAACTATACTATCTATACTAAAGTGGAATTATATTTAAAATAAAATATACAATAAAATATAAGTTGCCTAATTTACAATATAAAAATACAAAAAATACAAATATGACAAAAAATACAAATGTACAAGATGCAGTGATGTAGTGCAGATGACAGACATGCGGTGACAGACATGCGGTCCTTCCACAGTTTCGCTCACTGTGACAGCCTCTACCTGTGTTCAGGCCCCGTCACTGTGACAGCCTCTGCCTGTGTTCAGGCCCCGTCACTGTGACAGCCTCTACCTGTGTTCAGGCCCCGTCACTGTGACAGCCTCTACCTGTGTTCAGGCCCCGTCACTGTGACAGCCTCTACCTGTGTTCAGGCCCCGTCACTGTGACAGCCTCTACCTGTGTTCAGGCCCCGTCACTGTGACAGCCTCTGCCTGTGTTCAGGCCCCGTCACTGTGACAGCCTCTACCTGTGTTCAGGCCCTGTCACTGTGACAGCCTCTGCCTGTGTTCAGGCCCCGTCACTGTGACAGCCTCTACCTGTGTTCAGGCCCCGTCACTGTGACAGCCTCTACCTGTGTTCAGGCCCCGTCACTGTGACAGCCTCTGCCTGTGTTCAGGCCCTGTCACTGTGACAGGGCGTGGCGGCGCTGCGGGGTGAGAGGCGGACACACACACACACACTCACTGGTCCTCGTTGCGGAACACCCCCCAGGTCACGCTGACGCTGATGCAGAACGCCGACAGCAGCAGCATGCGCACCTGGGGACGCTTGTGACAGTACGGCAGGTTGTTCTCCGGAATCCTGTAGGGCGCACGCACACGTACACACACACGCACACGCACACGCACACACACACGCACACACAGTTGTTGGGTAAGATATGAAGGACACGCATATGACACAGGTATGAAAGACAGCAGAACTATTGGACGTTGGAGATCTGACCTGCACTTCCCAAAGGGGAGTCTTCTGACGAAGGGCCAGAGACAGCTGTACAGCCCCACTGACGAGGCCAGGCAGAAGATGGCTATGATCATGTAGACTGCCCCGGGGGAGAAACAGGAGACCACACAGACAGACGTGAGCAGAGGAACTTTGACCTGGGAGTGAGCAGAGTGTTCCTTGGGTGTTGATTTGGGACGACGCCCACAGGTGTGAAGTGGCTCATGAGGGTTTAGTGAAGGATCCAGAAGCTGACGCGGCCAACGTAGGATCTATCCAAAGCCGTGGTCTGTAGGGGTTTAGTGTAGGGCCTGGGGTTGATGTGGGAGGGGCCCAGAGGTGCCTGTGCCTACCTAGGTGATCGTAGAAGAAGTAGAGCAGCACCAGCATGCTGCAGCACATGACCACAAACACGCAGATCATGATGGGCGTCACGTCCACCGTCTCCTCGTCCTGCTTCTCCGAGCTGTCGTCCCTCTTGTGCTTCATGTAGCGTCTGCAGGAGGATGGAGGAGGGGCCCGAGGAGAGGGAGAAAGGAGAGGAGCGGGGAGGGGGTCGGAGAAAAGAGGAGGAGAGAGAGTCGAAGATGGGGGAAGCAGGAGAGGTCAAGAGACGAAGACGAGAGAGGAGGGGAGGAGGAGAGGAGGAGGAGAGGAGGAGAGGAGGGGAGGAGGGGAGGAGGAGAGGAGGAGAGAGGGTGCAGCGTGTCAGTCACCAGGCCCCCTGTGGCCGAGAGTGAGAGACCCTGACCTTGTCCTTGATCACCGTGATCACTCAGCGGAGAGGCTGAGATGGGACGGACAGCCATGCTGCTCAGTGCTCACTCTGGTCACCTGGAGGCTACCGAGTCATTCCCCTAACGACTGAGTCATCCGACACTCGCCTCGGCCTTTTGGAAGCTTTATTGAGAACACTGCTGTGCTGTGGACAGCCTATCACAACTGTCTAACAACAAGCATGGCAACAATCCCGTTCATGACGAGGAAACGCAAATAGTTGAGACACTGATACCTAATCTTGGAAGAGACGGCTTATAGCAGTCATAGCAACGGTGTACATTAAAGGCTGCTCTACATAGTTCTGTGTTTATAGTGGATCTGTTTGTGCATGAAGCTCTGTGTGTTTCGTTTTGCATAACGTACTTTTCACTTTTGTATCAGACATTCAAAGTGTTATCACTTTTTAAGAAGTGATCGATTGATGTCAACGATGAGCAAAATTATTTCCCCATTTCACTGTTAACGCACTACTGTAACATTCTGCATTTTTCCATGCAGACAAAACTGTGAGAAATAAACTGATGAGAGTTTTAACAGCCATCTTACTTCTTGATGTCCCTGCTTCCTGCCCAGTAGCCCCCTATGGCCACGGTTCCCACCGCCATGAGGAAGATGATCACCATGTTGTAGTCCAACACCGGCTCCTTGGGAGCATACATTGCAACCTCTCTCCCCTTCCTGAAAGTCTGCAGGGACATAAACAATGACAAGGTTTAACACTCTCTCATAGTCACATGATACTTTCTTGATGGTTGCTGACAATCTGCTATGGCTGTCTTCTATTTTCTTGATGGAAAAATATGATTTTTTTTTCACTGCTGCAGTAATGGTTCAGTTTCCCCTCGGGGATCGGAGAAGTACAAACCCTCCCTCTTCCTTTCACCCCAGTTCATATTGTAGTGAATAATGATCTCTGGGATGCTAATATGATGGCGTTCTTGGTTCCATAGGAATGCACTTGTAAGCGGGTTTTAGTGTGCAGACGTCTCCTCCTGTGGCAGGCAGCCTCTTACCTTGCTGATGTCCAGCATGTCTGTGTAGCTGAGCAGTGCTACAGGGATGTCTATCTCTTCATACTGGCTCTTGTTTCCTGCGGGGGGTGTCTGTGACAGGAATTCAGAATTGACCGGTATTATTTCATATTTATCATGCATGTATGTGTTTGTAACAAATTCACACGTTTGTATTGTTTTTCAAAATGGCCAAAGCACTAGCAGGAGTGGTAATAAATGAATGAAATGAAAAAACAGGACAACACACAGTAATGGTCACCACTGAAATATATTGTTTGCTTTAGATGTAGTGCATTTTGGGGACTACTGGCATCCAGTCTCCATGCATTCCTCTCGTGAATAATGAAAGATATGTTCACTTTGATCTTCTCTTTCAGTGGGCATTCAGAGGGATGTGAGAGAGAAGATGGTGAACTGATAACTGGGGATTCAGAGTGTTGGGAACGACTCACCAGTCTGTCTTTGCTGACAATCAGCAACCCCTTGGCACCGTTGAGCTGTGCCAATCGGACCTTCTCGTAGAAGGTACAGTTGCCCCTCATCACCATGGGAATGCGGTTAGGGAAGCCCCCTTCTGGCACGTCAGAGGGCAAGCACAGGACCGACTCTGTCAGGTCATAGATCTGGAGACGGGACTGAAAAAGACACACACACACACAGGTATGAATTGACACAGGTATCATTAGAATATTGTTTAATGACAATAGAACTGTACAATTAGAGAGGGTGCATGCTTTAGTCTTAGAATTGTAACTATTAAACATTCCTGTAGCCTTTCTAGTATTTAAAACGTACTGCTTTGTTGAGGTCCTGAGGTAATCGTGCCCATTGTGAGTTGAAGAATATGCAGTAATCTTTTCCTCTGCTCTTGCCCTTGTCACTGAAATGGGCCATTCCATGCTCACCAATGACCTGTCAGGGAGGAATGAGAAGTGGTAGAAGGCAAAACAACAGACTATTAAGAAAGGATGCTACAGCTATATGAAGATGCAGTAATACAAATAATGGAGCATATTGGAAGTAAATTGTTCACAATCTCTCTATTGTCACCATAAAGACCATATGACTCGTGGTCTTTCCATACATTTTCTGGACTAATTAGTCCCGTGTAGTTTAAGGAATAATGAGAGAAAGTATGTTTTTAGCTTTCTAGCTAACAGCACTGTTGAACTTATTGTGTTAATTCCCTTGGACAACCTACGCTGGTTAAAAAGGTTAGCCAAATTAAATAAGACATATTCCTAACGAACTGTCAAGATTAATCTAAATGATTTTAATGAGATTAGAAACCATTTTAACATAGCAGAACGATGTCTACAGGCTATAGTAGAGGGCCCCCAGTATTCTCAGCGCCCTCACTCGAACACTACTTGTACAGTGATCCTCCGCAAGCTAACGTTAGCGTAGTAGTCATAGCTCGCTAGCACTAGTCGTAGCAAGCAAGCTAATTATTGCAAAAACAAAAGCCCTTCTGTTGTAACCGGCAACATGTCAGTCGATTTATAGCTATAAAAACAAATTCCCTTTTTCAAAAAATAACATGCCAAAAAACGTACCTTCTGAATAAGAATAGCTGCCCAAACCAGGGTTATTGGAACCCTCATGATGCCTAGCTTGTTGTTATTTCCCCCATAAACCGCACGGTGCTCCACACTCTTTGCCCACCAGCTGTTTGATATTCCCCACCCACATTCTGCAGTGCGCTCACTATTGGTCAACCTTGATCTACGGGCATCATAATTGGTTTACATAGCAGTCACAAAAAAATTGTAATTGAAAATTGTTTCATTGTAATACGCTGTCAAGGCAAAATACATTTGGCTTATTACCTGCCATATCATATTAATGCATTGGACATATTGTGTTTGTTTGGTGTATTTTCAGGTTGTGCAAACCACCGATGTTATACTCCCGAACAGTAGATGGCGGAATTGGACATCATAACTGTTGGTTGCACTCTGCCATAACCTCAACAGAAGAAGAAGAAATCAAAGGGGCAGAGGTGAGAGGTCGTGAAAAGAAGCTGAAGAAATGGCGGTGAGTCCAATTTCTTCCTGCACTACTTTTCTAATACTTATTTTTAACCGATTATTGTAGTCCGTGTTTGATTTACAATCGACTTGGCAAGACCTTAGGAAACCAAGAAATGCAGTCTCCGATGTGTTGTCTAAAGAAGCCATCATTTTAAACAACGCATGTGCTGGATAAAGAAGGCTGCTTTGTAGTCGAGGAGAAGGATACTGTAAACCAGTGGTTCTCAACATAGACATAATATACATGTATATATGTCGATGGTTCTCAACCCGGTCCTCATGTAAGCTACGTTTTAGATGTTTCCCTGCTCCAACACACCTGATTGAAATGAATGGGTCGTTATCTAGTTATGCAGAAGCCTGTTAACGACCATTCATTTAAATCAGGTGTGTTGGAACGGTGAACTATCGAAGATCTAATATGTAAGACGGGTCCCTGAGGACCAGGGTTGAGAACCACTGCTGTAAACTGGCATTCAGAGCCTGATTGCTTCGAACGATAGTCTTCCTTCTTGGCAGGGATTTATCAGCCACCGTGTAAAATAAGTATGTACTAAAATTACTTTTCATTGCATCTTCCTGACAGGATAAAGATAAGAAAAAGAAGGAGAGTATATTTGACCTGTCAAAGTACATTGATAAACCTATCCGGGTGAAATTCCAAGGTGGACGAGAGGGTAAGTCACTTTTCACACAATTTTTCACATATGATCTCCACAAACTGTCAAAATGTTGTTGTTGTTGTTTTTTTGCGGGTGCATAATCTCTAATCGTCTTGTCTCAGCTAGTGGAGTTCTAAAGGGGTTTGACCCCCTTCTGAATCTTGTGTTGGATGGCACTATTGAATACATGCGCGGTAAGTTTCACAACTATCATACTCGGGTTTTGATTTATCATGCTTGAAACTCTTAGTTTGGCTAGGAGTTCACAAAAGAAAAAACATTACACGAGAATAAAAAGTAGACTAAAGAGACCGCAGTTTGACAGTATTACTCTTTGTAATCTCCAAACCTCTGTTCTCCACCAAATTTGCTTCCAGACCCTGACGACCAGTTCAAGCTAACGGAGGACACCCGGCAGCTGGGTCTGGTGGTTTGTCGAGGGACATCTGTGGTACTCATCTGTCCACAGGATGGCATGGAAGCCATACCCAACCCCTTCATCCAGCAACAAGATGGCTAGATTCTTCCTATTTTCCCTCCAATGACTTCACAAAATTTCCCAAGCATCATTTTCACCATGTTGGAAGTCTGTTTTACCCCCCTGTGTTGTGTATTTTGTGTTTAAGAGCGGGAGTTTTGTTCACAGATTTAACATTTTTGAATAGATGTTTAAGTTGAGAGGGTTTTCATTTATGCCTTTAAACAATCAAAATGTTTTTCCAAACTGTTTTTCCTGTGTAGTACTTGTAAAACAGTGTTTTCCCCATTAGTTAAAAGCATTGAACTACTTGCTGATTTATTTTTAACTGTATCATGTTTTTACGTTAGCACTAAATACATTTACTATTTTCTTTATCAGTGTGGCCTAGTGTTTTTCATTTACATGACATCTGTTTTCTGTGAGTAACTTTAGAGTTACTCTATCTTGTACACACACGCACATCCACAGATGAGGGAATATATGATGTCATTAGACTTAGTCCGTCCTACTGAAACTCAGATGTTCTTCAGTTCCTAACCACCGGATGTATCTTTGACTTTGGAAAAGGAATGCTGGAATCGTAACTTGACAATGTAAGTATCTACCATGAGCTATGTTGTAAGATGATTGCGTAGCTTTATTGGAACATTTTGTGGCTTATTAATGTTTTTTTTAGGGGTGTACTTCAAAATTCGTTTCATTTTGGGCTTACCGCTAGCTAGCTATCAAGCTAGATGACATAAACCCAGTGTACTGTACTGTACCTGCCTCTTGACACCTCTAGAGCGAGCTAGTTAAGCCATGGATGAAAAATATAATATACATAAAGTGGTATGTGTTGTGCTCACATAACAATACCACTAGGCTCAGAGAAGTTTACCTCCCAGACAGCTGAGATATCGACTCGCTGAATACCTTGCTAACGCGGCTAGTTGACTAGCTGCGCTAAATGGCTAGCTCTAATAGTACTGTAGGCGAGCACCCACGCAGAGTGGTAAAAGGCAGCACCAAATCCAATTGTGTAGGGAACCTAGCTAGACAGCTAACATCTAGTTATTTATCCTTCTGACTATTTTAAAACATTTGGCAAACCTGTTTTGTTAACAGCGAGGGAATTTTATTGATGTCGTTGTTACAACATTTGATCAAAATCCAATCTAAAATGGTTAGCACTATTTTCAAACCCGCAGTCTTTTTAATCAGCATGCAAGGGGATGACGTATGTGGCTCTGGAATGCAGTCAGTTCTTACTGATCCATGTTGACTTTTGCCAAATAAGGGAAAAAAACTTTGGGGGGGGTCAGTTCTCACTTTGTCGTGCTATTCAGTGTTGTTCAGATGGATGGTTTACAATTGTTTCTCATGTTTAACACACCGTATCTTAAAATGTTGATATAACATAAATATTAGCTTCTTAGTGCGGCCTCTGTTAAGGTCTGTAGATTAATGGCCCTGGACTACAATATCCTACAACGTTGTTACTCTTTCTTTTTCCACTGTCAGTGGGGTTGAAGACAACACATCACATTCCCTGCCAGAAAACCATGGCTGGCTTCAGACAAGAGGATGTGGAAGTGTTCTATGACATGGGAGAGGAGCTGGGGAGGTAATTCATTCATTTATACATGTTTTGTTCCAGTGAGTCCATCATCTTGATTTTAGACTAGTTTGTCAAATGGGATCTTTCCCATGAACTAAAGCTTTTGGGCCAATATAACCTCCATATGAAATAGACATGTATTTGCATTAGAATGCATTGAGGTTTGTTAAGCAAGCGCATTTTTTGTAAGTCCTTTGGAATCAAACTGGTAGAGTGCTCACTGTGAGCTATCTAATAGTTGAGTATCATTGCTTTATATGCCGATGTTGTTGTCTGCAGTGTTGCAGAAAAAAAAGGGAAAAAAGCATGACATCACGGTCTCTCTATGCACCTATTTGCCCCAAGTCTCAGTAAAGTCTTTGTTAAAGGAGAGGGGGACATACCTTTCTGGTTTGCTCAGAGGGGGAAAGGCATGCAAATGTTTAAACAGCTATTAAATGTTCAGTTTTGTTCTCAACAGACCCATGCATCCATTTATGTCGATTTGATCTCGGGAATGCAAGCAGAAATGTTCATTTGCTACTTAAGTCAAATGGTGTTGTTATCTCTTCTGTGTGTTGTGGGTACTTGGGGTCCTTCAGAAGAGGAAGTAGCTATTTTGAATATTACCTGCCAATTGCCGTTCCGTGCCAGTCTTTGTGGCGTGAGCATATTTGTTGCCTAGATTTTCTCACCGTGTGTCAAAGCCATGGCTTTCCTTTGCGTCCACATCACCGCGCCCCTGACATCCCCTCTCCCCACAGCGGGCAGTTTGCCATCGTACGCAAGTGCAAAGAGAAGAGCACCGGCGGCGAGTACGCCGCCAAGTTCATCAAGAAGCGGCGCCTGTCGTCCAGCCGGCGCGGGGTGAGCCGCGAGGAGATCGAGCGGGAGGTCAACATCCTGCGCGAGATCCAGCACAGCAACATCATCACGCTGCACGACATCTTCGAGAACAAGACGGACGTGATCCTGATCCTGGAGCTGGTGTCCGGGGGGGAGCTCTTCGACTTCCTGGCAGAGAAGGAGTCGCTGACCGAGGAGGAGGCCACGCAGTTCCTCAAGCAGATCCTGGACGGCGTTCAGTACCTGCACTCCAAACGCATCGCCCACTTTGACCTGAAGGTGGGGAGTGGCGAGGGGGGGGCCGTGTTTATAAGTTCATAAGTTAGTGTCAGATGGCTGAGCGGTTAGGGAATCGGACTATCAATCAGAAGGTCGCTGGTTCGATTCCGACTGTGCCAAATGACGTTGTGTCCCTGGGCAAGGCACTGTACTTCCTGTAAGTCGCTCTGGATAAGAGCGTCTGCTAAATGACTAAATGTAAATGTAAGTTATAAGTTCAAGTTTGTGCGTTGTCATATAAACCAGCACACATGTAGATACAGATTGAGATTGTTATGTTATGTTCAACGGTGGTTCTCTAATGAAATGCAGATGCAATTAAATAGATTTAATTTAGCTGTTTACGGGAAATATCTGTTTTTCATTGTTGTTAAAATGCTGGGTATTATGCTCTGTGTTGTGCAGCCTGAAAACATCATGCTGTTGGACAAGAATGTCCCCAACCCCAGAATCAAGTTGATTGACTTTGGGATCGCTCATCAGATCAAAGCAGGAAACGAGTTCAAGAACATCTTTGGGACTCCGGAGTTTGTTGGTGAGACACGCAAACATATAATCACACACAGTCCACACATCCTTCAGAAAATATCTCCATTCGAGATAAATACGATGTACGTCGAGCCCACACAAAGCAGTATCATGTATCCACTTGTGTTGCTCGCCATATTAAATGGAGGCCTGTGTCGTAGCGTTATCCACATCTGGCTTTAATTAAAGCCCGCCTTGTTACGTGCTTGCCTTCCAGCTCCAGAAATAGTTAACTACGAGCCTCTTGGACTTGAAGCAGACATGTGGTAAGATCTCCAGAGCAGTTAAAATAACAGATCTGTACAAAATATGAACCCCAATATGAAACAGATCTAGCCTGAAAGGACTACATCTCCCTAACATCCGGTTGACTTGTCCTTTCTCTTGCAGGAGCATTGGAGTCATCACATACATTCTGTGAGTACCTGGTTATCTTCATGAAACGTTGTGTCCACATTTGAACTTGGTCCCAGGATCTAAAATGAATGACAACCTCCTTTTTCCTTCGTACAGACTGAGTGGTGCATCACCTTTCCTTGGGGAGACCAAACAGGAGACCCTGACCAACATCTCAGCCGTCAACTATGACTTTGATGAGGAGTACTTCAGCAGCACCAGTGAGCTGGCCAAAGACTTCATCCGTCGTCTTTTGGTGAAGGACCCCAAGTAAGGGCCTTGTCTGGAGTGACTTCCTACTAGGACAGCCAGTGACTAGTGTTTATAGCATATTAGCAATACTAGAGGTTAGACGTAAAGTCAGCCTTTTTTACTTTCGTTTTTTTCCTTTACAAATATATTTCTTTGCTACCAGGAAAAGATTGACAATCGATGATAGTCTCCAGCATCCCTGGATCAAGGTGAGGCATTTCCCCGTCCCGGGGAATCTACCACACACACTGCATGTATGGGTGATATAGCTCAACGTATTGACCGTCCATTAACCAAAACGCCCCCCCTTCACCTCCCCCCCCTCCCCCCCCCCAGGTGATCAAGAGGAGGAACGTGCGCCAGGAGGAGAGCGGCCGCAAGCCGGAGCGCCGGCGGCTGAAGACCACGCGGCTCAAGGAGTACACCATCAAGTCCCACTCCAGCATGCCGCCCAACAACACCTACGTCAACTTTGAGCGCTTCTCCCAGGTGCTGGAGGAGATTGCGGCGGCCGAGGAGGGCCTGCGGGACCTGGAGCAAAACCAGCGCTCCTGCCGGGAGGACGTGGCAGCGCTGCTGTCCATCTACGAGGAGAAGGAAGGCTGGTACAAGGAGGAGAACCAGAGCATCGCCAGCGACCTGAGCCACATCCGCCTGGAGCTGCAGCACACCCAGGCCCAGCGCAGGCAGAGCCAGGAGGAGGCCCGCACCGCCACCCTGGCTGCCAACACCCTCAAGCGCAAGCTGGGCCGTCTGGAGAACCGCTACGAGGCGCTGGCGGAGCAGGTGGCGTCGGAGGTGCGCTGGGTGGAGGAGCTCGTCAGGGGCATGTCTGCAGACAGGGACGGGCTCGGCATGCCTTGAAGCTCTGCCGTCTCGTTCCTCGACATCACGACAGCTGGGTTACAGTACCTTAACGCTCAAGCTAACTAGCTACATTGTAATGTTGGACTAGGGTTGAATGTACATAAGAATTATATAAAAATGGTGCATATGGGGATTATATGGTGGATACAAGTCAATATGTAAAAACCCCTCTTTAGAGACAGCCAACAATTTAACTAATAATTATGATATATCATTTAGGAAGCAAATCTTTTTTTAAGGGTCTAAATTATTTATAAAGATCTTTGTATTGATTTATTAAGTGTTGTGCCTGTCAAGCAGAGTACCCTAACATTAATTTAACATACATGAAATATCTTTAAGCCTGGACTAATGGGTTGGCTAATACATTTCCTTACAGAGTCAGGACCAGAACTTGTGTTACTTTCCCAAAGCCATAGAAAAGCATATGTATGTGTCTTGGCCTTATGACGATGCTGTTGGTCTATGAATGAGGCAAGATACAGCCTCACAAAATGTCTTAAAACCACATTGAGAATTTTTCTTTCCACATAATTTTTATTCTCCATTTTTTTATTTTTTTATTATAGAATTTATGTTCATTTTCCATAGAAGTTCCACAACATTTCCATTCCATGAAGTGTGCCCCAACATGTCATTGTAAAGCTATATTGTTTCTTAGATAATCCTGAACAGAGATATAGACAAAACACGGCCTATAAACTCTAAATGCTTTAATGCCTCAGCAAAAAGGTATAGTGAAAAGGTATAGTGACGGCATGATCGTGAGTATTCCAGTGTTGTTGCCAGAGAAATGTCTCCAAGGCAACAGCTGCACAGTAGACTTGTAAACCAAGTGTTTGGCTTGGCCCTGGGGCTACTTGCTTCTATTCTACGTCACATTTGTCCCAGTCCCTTTGTCATAATGTACGGTCACACACTTTATACATTCCATTTGATGTCCTACATCTGTGCAGCATACGCTGTGGCACAGAATTCAAAAGGCCATTCTTCATTTCCACGTGATGCTCTATTTTGCACGTAAGTGATATCGCATTGTTCCAGACTATCTTCTGATCAATAACTTTGGTATATGTCACAAAAATAGACTGATTATATTTCAGTGATGATTTAATAAGGTAGCTTTGTCAAATAAACACAAATACCCGCAACAGTTTCTCTTTGTCTTTTTTCAATGTGTGGACTTAACAAATATTTTCATCACTGTTTTTAGCACTGACGTTGAACACAGTGGTGTGTTGAAGGGCAGGGAAGGTAGGTGAAATTTGATTGGCCAGATAAGATGGAAAAAAACTGAGAGACAGATTGTGTCATAGCGTAACTGTCTTACTCATTTGGACAAAACATGCCTCAGGACAATCATGATCTCTTAGGATGAAATCAGACTTGAGTCACAATAAGGCTCAACCCAAAGTGTTGACACGCTACCTGATTCATCAGACAAATTATACAGGAGTTACTAAATCCAATGTGAGGCACTTGAAATCAACCACTTATTATGTACATCATGTGTTATAAGTGACGATCCCCATGTGGTCCCTAATGGTTGTTTAAATATAGCACTTAACTGCAAATATAACCTCTACTGACTAACTACGAATACTAAAGTTTAAGAAATATTTGAAGTTGAACATATAATCACATTCAGAAGGGGCAGAAACTCCTGTATAACCACTAGATGTTGCTGATCGACTCAGTTACCCCTCCTGTTGTGTTCCGGTCAAAAGTGACCGATTTTCTAGTTTGCTCCCTGAAAAAATGTAGTTCATTTATTCTGATTGGCATAATGTTCCATGACTTTGTTTACACAGGGTATCTAAACAGCCAAAACCTTTTTTTAAAGAATTTCATAAAGATTTGGGTGTTTTATTTAACTTTTGTACACCCATGGTGTTCCCGGTCAAAAATGACCGGTCAGTAAAAAATATGGGTAAGACTAATTAAAAAAAATAATAATTGTGTTCAGGCACACACCCATACAACAGATGGACACACTTGGAGGGTAGATGTGTTTACAAAGACAACTGGAAGGAGATAGACCGGACCAACATCCAAGCATACATATTCAAAATAATCCATATATTACGCTTCTTTCACTCAAAAACGAGTTGCATACGCTTGTGTCAATAAGGCCTACAAGCCATGAATGGCAAACAGAAGTTTAAAACTTGTATTGTTTGCAACAACTTAAGTTGCTAAAAAGATGTAACACAACATTAGTTGATAATATATGTATTATTATGGAATTATAGTCAGCTATAATGGGGCGGTCACTTTTGACCGGGAACACAAAAGTAGTGACAATAAACAAACACAACAGGAGGGTTACAGAAGAATCACATTTTGACAGTAAAAAACTAACAAGGCTCTTGTGATATTTATTTAAAATCAATTCCATACGATTTGATCCCCCCATGTCCTTTTATATGCACGCACACAGATTAACCTGAATTCGATTTTTGTGAGAACCAGTTACTTGGTTCCCAAATGTTAGAAGAATTTGTGGCTTTTGTGGTGGTGGAACTGGACACACACATACAGTACACACACACTCACAAACAATCACACACCACACACAAACACACACCACACACAGACACAGACACAAACACATGGAGAGGCTGCACAAATAGGTTGCATGAGCAAATCAACTTTTTGTTTTATTGTTTTTTTTTAAATTCATAACAGCAAGAGTCAATTATGGCAACATGAAAATGTGCATAAAACATATCTGAAGACAGAGTAGTACATTATTGTGTAGCATTTCTTAGCAAAAAATTTTAGCAGTCAAAGCGGGTGTGCCCTCAGCAGGGAAGAAGAAAGCCCCTGGTTAAGCTGTGAGCGGGCAGGCATCTGCCCAACCAAGAAGCACTGGTTGGTTTGGAGAGAGTGGCGCTTTGGTTCTGTAGCACTTATACAGCGACCTCAAGTCAGAAATATATTGACCTTGACTGAAGACGAATACATTCACTTAAAAAGACAAATCAGTATTTGGTGTGGTGAGCCTTCACCTGCTGAGTACACATGCTTCTAATAGCATTACAACGGTGTGCTGTGAGCCTGCATGTTGACTGTCGTCTTAATGGCTGTGAGAGAAAACCTCTGGGCTGGGTTGCTGCTAATATGTTATTATTTGAGATATATTACTGAGCTTCTCTGTATAGTATGTTATCATACAACTGGTGATGACTTGTCAGAAGGTTCATCTGCTCTTCCTCCCAAATGTGAATCAATCAACTGTAAATATTTCCATTAAAAGTCCCATATGTACTCTTATTTATGTTGTGATCTTGTTTTACATTTTTGTTCTTTCACATGCAGTCAAATCAAACTGAAACAGAATACAGTTTAGGATACAATCACAGAATACAGTTTGGGATAGAATATACTCTTGTATTGACTGTACCAGGACCAAACAGGAGCTGATTGCCCAGCTTGGCTATAGAAAAACAGACAGCATCTGTGATGTCATCTTACAGGGGGAGTTGGAGGGAAGGTGAATTGGGGATACAAGTTCTCCTTCCAGATTTTTTGGCATAGTACCTGCCACTGACCAAAGAAGCCGGAAAGCGCATAGCTTTTTTCTAAATGCATCGGCCAAGAAAGTAGTGCCCTTTTTGCAAGCGATTTTGTTTAGCTGGTCTAATTTTAGAATTTTAAATTAATCTAGCAAAATTCCGTATAATTATAGATTTTTTATTCAAAATAATATCTCAATATGATACATGTTTTTTCTCTGTTCATTTGACTATATACAGAAGTGCAAAAAGTCTACCTTCGTCCCTTAGGTTAGAATTCATTCATCTGCAGCATTACTGACTTTACAAATAGCAAAGTCCACGTTCTCACCTTTAATATCACTCTTCACCAAACTTCCAGAAACCCGTCAATCTCACTGTTCATTTTGGCCTGACACTCAGGGCAAACTTAAGAAAAATTCAAACAATAGTAAATATTGAAATGGATACAGTAGAAAATAATTTTCACACTAACATAAACATTCTATATTTCAAGACAATATATTTTCAAACATGATCTCGACATGTCACAAGGAATACTTAAGTTGGTTAAAATATTAGTTTTTTATCCAGAGCTTCTGCAATTGCTGAAAACTCATTCCTTGCATCAATATCAAAAGTCTTTGATCAACAAAATTAATTGAAAACAAAACTCTTTGAATAAAAACAGACACTCAGCAACATGTACTAAGTGAATACTTTAAACTGAGTCAACACATAATCATTTAAATGGTTTGAAAAAAGTTATGAATGTCATACTACCTCAAAATCTATAACGGCTATCAATGTTGTCAAGTAATATATAGTAAGGCAAAGAAACATCTACAACTACATACCTCAAATAGATTCAAATCCTTAAGTAATACATAACAGGAAAGTTAAGAGAGTATTGTTAAAGATAGAGCAAGTAACAAACATTAGAAGCTGTATATTGTATGTAAGAACTATAAACTATATGCTGTGTCATTGGTGTTCATTGCTTGTGTGGTGATTAAAAGTACATATGATTGGGTTGGGTTCTGCAAATTATCCTACCGTAGCGCAAAACCATGAAGTTAACCCTCACCCTAACTTTAACCTTGGTGTGCGGATGAGCAATGAGCCTTGGTAGGACAATCTGACAGGTATGATAAAATGTTAGGACACTGGTGCCATAATCTAAGGCTTTGTTAAAGGTACATTACAATCAATATCGACACAATGTACACCTCTGGCAAAACAAAGCAAAGGGACATCATCTGTGGATGAACTGTGCTTTGGTATCTATGATCAGGTCCAAAAATGTATTTGTCCTCTTCTGTGAAATATTCTTTTTTTCATCAAATATTTTTACACCCAAATGAATGTGAAATTTACAAAGCACTATGATGTTACAATGATGAAACGACTAATTCAAGTCCATGGTTTGATGACCTAAATGACCTAATTGCCCCTATTATAAAATGACAGTGCTTCTTGTACACACAGTTTTAAAGTCCCTCCACCTTTTAGTGGTGGTGGGTAGGAGGTGACAGGGAGTCGAGCTCCACCTTCCTCCCACATCACTTTACCGGCTCAGTCAACAGACTTCCAGCTCCCACCAATGAGGAAACATGCTCACCCTATTAGAAAAATCCAATGCAAAACTGATGCAAAAAAACAAACAAAGAAGAAAAGCCAAATAAACACCGGTAATAAGAAAAAGGCACATATGTTTTCATTCTCTTAGAGAGAGAAATCCACAACAAAGAGCTCCCTAACTCATCTGTTCATACTCCTTAAAAAATGCTGCAATGGTACAATGTAAAATAAAATAAAAAACACACACTCATTATGAAGATATAATGGTTAAAAAAAGGAGAAAAATAGAGCCATACAAAACATAGATACCTTCGGTAAACAGAATAACACTGGTGAAATAACACTCTGGTTTGGGGTGGATAGCCTGTGTTGCACACAGCATGATGGATAAAGATAGCCTGGCTGTGCTTCAAAGGTACACAAGTGTGTTGTCTTACCCAGAACATTCATACGGCCTCAACCCTCATTTCATTTACACCTAGTTTAACTAGAAATCTTTAAACAAAACAAAATACTGTACATGCTCCAATGTTTTGTCCATAATAATGTTCCTTATTAAAATTATATTTGTTGTGCCATATTTCAGATTTCAATTCATATTCAAGGTGCACTTTAGCATTTCTTTTGTAAACCATGAAACGAGTCTACATCTTTTTTTAATCAAAGCAAAGCACGTAAAAAAAACGAAAATTATATTCATCTTGGTCTGCCAACGTACCAGCACGGTGTTCTAAGATAGATAAAACAATTCAACTGACTCAACCTCCTGTCTGTGTAAAAAAAACAAAAAAAAACGATGGTTTTGTTAGACACAAAGGCGTCGATAGCTGGCACCCCTGGGGGGGGGGAGGGGGTGAGAAAGATCCTGGTATCCAGAGATGAGGCACCTTCTCTGGCCAGGACTATGGCTGCATGTGTCTGGAGGTTGATTAACGAGCGAGAGTGACTGACATTGACCCTGTGTCACGTCTGGGTTGGAGACATTTTTGTGACAATGAGAACATCGTTCCAGACCAGCTAAGAGACGGCATCTTTTTTTTTCCTGTCTCCGTCGCTTTGACATTCCCAGCGTTATTATGTACATAAAGGCTGAACTCTTTTGGCTTGGACGGCGCCAGCACACATTCATTTGATCTGCAAGACAAGCGGTCAAGGATTACTTTTCCAAAATGAGCAGTCAGGTTAGATGGATTCAGAAAAATAAAGAAAAGGGATGAACTCACTGTTCTGAACAGGATTTACATTTGTGTCAGGTACTTGTGGTTACTCAGATGATCGGCAGAGATTATTGGAATCTGTAAATATAGACAGAGCAAAACATTGATAATAAAGAAATGTCACCTTTCCCATCTCGAAGATAATAACCCGCCCCGCCCAGCCTCCATAAAAAAAACTGCATCACAAAACCCAGATCAGCAGAATGTGATATTGGTACATTGCCCAGCCCAGGTCATTAGGCAGGGGGAATGAGGCTGCTGCATGCTACACCATAGCAGGGGTTTGCAACAAAGCATGTAAAAAGTTGGGGCAACGCCAGCTCATAAACATTTGATATCTGGGCTGGGGGAGGGGGGGGGGACTGCTGAGGAGAGGCCAGTGAGGTGAGGTAGCAGGCCCCAATGCAGGTTTCCAGTCCCCCCCGGCCCCCCCCGCCCCCCTGTCTAACTGGTTAATCACCTCTCACCTACACCTCACAGACAAACAAAAAATGTAAGAACGACTTTGTTAACACCAGACAGCCTGACGGTCCATACCCTTCCTCTGGGCTGTACTATGTTAGAAACATACAGTAGACTGCTGTAGCTTGGTCTCTCTGTCCTCTGTCTTAGAAGACACTTAAAAGTTAAACGATGAAACGATAGTCTATAGCTGAAGCCCTGTGATAATGAGGGCAGCACCCAGGAAATGCGGCGAAGCTACTTCCTGCACAAGCAGCAGCATGGAAAACATAAGCTGAGCACCAAAGGGCACAGGTAGCAACTGCTGCACACATTCTATCAATATCTCTAGGGTAATAGAAAACTACCTCATACATACCAATTGCATGTATTCGTTGGTAGTCAACTTTGATAAGGAAGAGTCCTCAAAATAAGAAAGGACAAAAATCGAGGTTAAGACGAGGTCACACATGTTATGGCATACAGTACCCCCCCCTGACAACAGTACAAGCTTGTTTTCAACCCACACACAAGTTACACTGAACAAGGCACCGCTGTGGTATCGTTTGAGCCACTGGCTGTTGTACAAGAGAGGCGTGAACAACAATAACAACAAAAGCATCAGCAGCCAGAGTGGGCCGACGAGAGGGAGACCCTCCGCAAACTCTGCCCCCCACTCCCTGCTGTCAGACACAACTGTTGTTCACTGTAAGGGTGTGCGTTAGAGAGAGAGGGAGAGACACAGACAGGAGGTGTATTAGAGAGAGAGAGAGAGAGAGAGAGTAGGGGCCGTTGAGGGGCAAACCTGATTGGTGGCGGTTGCGAAGGGACTTGTGGCAGATGTGGTGGCGGAGGACAAATTCCCTTGCGTAGCCCCGTGCATCATGTGAGCTTTTGTTCAGAGAGAGAATCAGGTAAGCGTCAATACACAGGGAATCAGTGTCGCTATAGTTATATCGGCATCAGGCAAATAGGTTAGGAGAGAGAGGTAGGGGAGAAGGTGTGGAGGTACTGGAGAGGGTTAGTCTTGGGGTGAAGGTGAGGGGGATGGGGGGGTGAGAGGTACTCAAGTGTGGATTAGAGGAACCTAATGGCTGGGAGGAGATGGTGAGGGGTGGGGGAGGAGGGGTTACAAGCATGATGGTGAGGGTTCTAAGGGTAGGGATGGGAGGTACATGAGGGTGGGTTTGAGGTACAAGGGTGAGGTTGAGGCGTAGAAGGGTGAGGTTAAGGGGTACAAGGGTGAGGTTGAGGCGTAGAAGGGTGAGGTTAAGGGGTACAAGGGTGAGGTTGAGGGGTACAAGAGTGCAGGTTCTAGTACATAAATATCACAATAAGGTGAAACCAGTCAAAAGTCAAGGTTATCAACATAATTCAACAAAAGACATGGATTGGTCAAAACGATGCAGGCCACAGAAGAGACAATGTACATTAATAGATATCACAAAGGAAACTCAAGTACTTAAAATCCATTTCAGGTCAATTTAAAAAAATCCCTTCTGTGGTACCTCAAAGTTAAAATTGACACTAAAATTCATCAGTTCACATACAGTATCCCAACAACCCACACAGTGGCTCACATGTCACCAAAATCCATGGTTGGTTCAAAGAATAGATCAAATGAGGATTAGTCTTATCTACAGTATTTTATTGATTTATATGAGGTATGGATATAAAATCAAAGAAAAACAGGAACAACATTTGCTCAGATAACGAGGCGTAATTCCTCAATAGGATGGATTTTGATGACGTGCGAGTCACTGGTCAAGATTAAAGGTGATTGGAGGAAGAGAGCAGGAACCTACCAATGCTCGCTGTAGGTGTCATGCACAATATTGAGCCTGGCCATCATGCAGTGCGACAGGAAGTGGATTGGATTGGACAGTGGGGGGAGGGGGGGGTGGGGGAGAGAAATGATAACAGCCCATCACAAGGTTGGTTAGAGTCGAGGAGGAGGAGATAAGAAGGGTAAACGTTAACACAGGTCCGGACAGCAGCGGAACATGACATCATCAGTGACTCGACAGGCATGTGGGTGAAGCCAGCTTGTGAACCATGAGCCAATCATATCAGTGGAAGGAACGCATCACCCAATCTGGCGCTTTTGTCTGAGGTGTCAATGCAAATGCATTTTGTGTGCGAAAGATGCCAATAACAGTCGTGCACAATGATCCTAGTCCGTAATGATGACGATAGGATATTACTGTACACACACGCACACTCGTAGACAGAAGCGGAGAAAGAGTTGAGCAGCGGTGATTGGAAGCAAGTCAAACTGTATGTTGCCAAACTGATGCATTTGAATCAAATCAACCAATCCGGCCAGCCACTCATCTGAACCCACACAAGTGACTTCCTCAACCAGTTTCACCCTGGATTACATCCTGGTTTTAACGTCAAACTACAGCACTTACAAGCCCACCACATACAGTAGCCTACAATAACTTCAGATACACTCATTGTTTGTTTTTGTGCCAGTCATAGTCCACTGAGCACAGGTCAATTCAAATTATATTTTGTCCTTGGCTGCGGCTTCTTCCCTTTCTTACTGATCCAACATCATTACACACACACACACACACACACATGCACACACATGCACACACACACACACATACACATACCATGAGCAACTGTGTGTGGGAAGCCTCTCGCCCATTCAACATTAATTTGCAGCTGTAGACCAGCAGAGTGGGATGAGCACATGATTGGTCGTGCCCCGCTGGCATTGGGTGCTGTGCGTGGCGGGCGCCCCTACCTGAGGGCAGGAAAGCAGCCTGCTGCTGGAACTGCATGTTGGCCAGGGCCTGTTGGTACTGGAGCATGCCAGTGTTAAACATGGCGGCCGACGCCCCGTTGGCCTTCTCCATGGCGGCCCGCTTGGGCATGGGTGCCGCCATGACACTATGGGGGATGCCCTGCCCAGCCGGACACAGTGGGGGAGGGGGTTGAGAGAGGCAGAGAGAGTGAGAGAGGGGTGGGGGGGAGCAGGCAGAAGGGAGAGAAAAAGAAAGGCAGAGACAGGAATAGAGAGGCAGGAAAAGAGAGAGAGAGAGAGACAGATAGAGAGACAGATAGAGAGACAGATAGAGAGGCAGAGAGAAGGAGCGAGGCAGAGAAAGCCAGGAAGAGAGGTGCGTGGGGGGAGGTGAGAAAACAAAGGATAAATCAAAGAAAAAAGAATGGTAGTCACGTTAGAGGACATCGTACAACTGCATCATAACATTATGTAACCTTGTGTTACACGTCATCATCATTAGCAAGCAAGCAGCAGTCTACACAACTAGCCTCTACGCAAGCAAGAGCAATGGATGCTAACCTGGAGCAACTGACTTCCTCACAAGCAATCATCATTACATGGCTTCTATCAGTAGGCACACTGTGAAAACAGTCACTTATTGATGTCTTTCTGTGACTTTCTAGATGCAAAAGAAGCAAGCGGTATTCAGTCAAAACAACTGTGCTAAAGAGGAGGAACCAAAAAGAAGCCCAGAGAGAAGAAGCTGCAGTGCTAGCTCCACCATCAACTTTCGGAGACATGTTGAAACAATAGTTCACTCCCGCCGGGTTGTCAAAAAAGGTCTGATGCCAAGAATGGGACAAAATGGCTCCCGAATGTTTGGTGTGCAAAGTAACCCTTTTTCGGGCGGGTACGTTTCTATTTGAACACCTTTGCGGATCAGAACCAGTCATGGTTCCAAACAGCACCTTAAGGAGCTAAGAAGATTAATGCAATTTTTTTTCTTCTTCTTATGGTTTTCCATATTGCTCTGTATTACAGTGTATACAGAGAGAGCTGTGCTAAGTGAAATATTTACTGACATCAGACCACTTTTGAGGTATGAATAGTTAAATCAGCTGTGGTAATGAGATGAACTATGAGTTCCAAGGTGTCTCCAAAGAGGCATCCCCATCTGTTTGTCTGTGTTAACCTGGGTGTCCATCCCTCCCAATTACACATGCACTATCACATAAACATGCATACAACCCATTTAGCTACCAAACACTGAACATGAATTTGTACATATAAACCTAGAGCCATGCTAGCATTTTAAAAAGCTACACTTCCTTAGCCCTCTCCTACTAAGCGATTAGAGTCAATAGGCTAATAGCAATGAACTGATTGTGGCTCTTGTCATCATCACAAATTCACACAGGTCTGAATTCGTGTTTGGGAGTGGTGGAGTGTGGATTTTTTGGGATGAAGGGGAGGGGCAGTTGGACATAAACACAGAGCTATGCCCGCCACAGTCCAGTTGAGAAGCCAGGAAACCACAATCACTTCATTATTGGCCAGAATGAAAGAACAACAGGAGGAAAGACACACATATTGCCATAAAAC
Source organism: Mallotus villosus (assembly GCA_903064625.1). Classification (NCBI taxonomy): domain Eukaryota; kingdom Metazoa; phylum Chordata; class Actinopteri; order Osmeriformes; family Salangidae; genus Mallotus; species Mallotus villosus. Next base: position 252,301 of record CAEFZP010000457.1, on the reverse strand, counting down.
AACAAGGAACAAAGGTTGCTAGGTATATATTAGTTTCAAACATTGCACTAAGACAAAGCCACATGCCAAGCTAAAAGGTGAAAGGTCATAGTACCAGGTCATAGGCTGCGTCGAGGGGTCGCTTCAGTGATTTGACAGCCGACTGAGTCTTAATTAGCAGGCAGCGAGCACATGATGGCAATGGGCCAATGGGGTTCAAGCGCATTAACATAAACCAGCAAGCAGAGGTGCATCATGGGGGCAGCAGTGCAGTTTGGGTATAGGTGAGAAAAAAACAAAAACAAATAAAAAAACAAATCATTGGAATGCAATATACAAGGGGATAACAAGGCATGCACAATGTAGAAAACACACTAGCTAGCTAGCTTGCCACTACTGCTGCGGTACAATATCATGATCAGTTCAATCCTAACTATCTAGTCTAGATAACATTTACTTTAACGTCAAAAATTATGGTCAAGAAGTAAAAGTTAAAAAGAAAATTCATTTCCATTATCCTTAGGTAAAAAAAACATGAGATGTGGCGCTAGTGGTATTGACACGACAATACTGTCACTGTAAACGGCATATTCATCACCATTACAATAAAGAACTAAAAGAGTTTATGTAACTTTAACTGCGGATGATGCAGATAGGAAAATAACAATAACAGCACTTGTATTGAGAAACAAAGATGACAGTTGACAGTTGACAGTCACAGGTTGAACTGGGCTTTATCAATCACAATTTTGATGATGTGAGTCTACCACAGAAGCACAATGAAACACATTTCTGTGAGAGGGAACTGAGACAGGGGAAGCATACATTCAAAGACAAGAGGATGTAGTTACAGTTAAGATAAGCCAAACCAGGAAGTGCCCACAGTATTCTTTCTGTCTGGCTGTTGGATAATGTCCTCAGACAGTTTGGATGTTTGCCTCATTCTGGACTAGGATGAAATGAAGAAGGTCTAGACAGTAGTGACCTGTTCTCGAATCGGTTGATCAAACCAAGGCATTTATAAAGAAGGTGTCAGAGGTGCAATCCTTACTATGTTATCCCGCTGCACTCGAGTTCCCAGTGGTCTGCTGGTCTCCCTGTGGGACTCCCTTCCTGGAACTGTATATTCCTTATATAAAACCAGGAAGGCACCCACCCCATTGTATTCATTGGTAGACCTGGGTCACTTTCAAAGACCAATTACTTGAACGTATTTGAAAGTTACATTTAGTTTCCTCACAGTGTTTGCAAATAGTAAGTTACCCAAGTCCCTTAGTTGACAAACTTCCTCAAGTGAGAGGTACACAGTTTGACATCACTGTCACAACCTTCTTCATGTCCTCCTAGCTCTAGACGGCCCCCAGAAAGTTCAAGAAGGTTTCCAGTCTCCCCCTGCTCTGTGTGTCTGTGCGTGTGTTGTGCTCCAGGCAGAAATGACCCATAGACACCGATTCCGGGGGTTAAAGCCGCTTAACCTTGCCTTCCATCAAGGTCTATGGGCACCTCTTCCCCCCTGCGTGTGAGTCTGGCAAAATATGTATATATGTGTGTGTGTCAGGGTGTGTGTGGCCCCGCGGCAGCGTGTCGCCCTGGGCTGACTCACCATGGCGGCGGCGGCCGTGGCCTGGTTCACCTGGTGTTGGGCGGCCTTGATCTTGGCCTGCAGGTGGGCCGGAGGGTGGAAGTACTTGCACTTCTCTCTGGAACAGCGGCCCTTGATGTAGTCCATGCAGACGGTCACCGTGTTGTCGTTGGTGTCGATCATGGTGCTGTCGGCCGGATGGGCGAAGCGACAGTCGTTCTCCCCCCGGGAACAGTTGCCGCGTTGGTACTCACGGCATACCTGAGGACACACGCGCACAACCGAAACAGACACTGAGTGCGCATGGTGCTTGTCAGACAGCAGGGGGCAGTGTCTCTTGGATGGACGTATCAGCACACCTGACCTGCTTAAGGAGCTGCGGCAGCCTGGGGGGACTGTCTGACTTCCTGTTTGTACCTGTATCTCGTGGATGTGAGTGTTTGTGCGTTTGGATGAGCGAGTGGCGTGCGTGTGTGCCTGACCTCCAGTCTGTCCGTCCTCAGTAGTTTCTGGGCGGCGGCCGCAGCGTTGGGGCCCTGGCTGAGGGAGGGGTTGCTGGTCATGAGGACCTGGCCGCTGGGCATGATCTCCTGGGTCATCAGCCCGGGGGACATGGGGCCCAGGTAGGGGTTGAAGGCTGCCGCCGCGTTGGGATTGGCGGCCAGGCCGGGGGCGACGGAGAACATGGGCTGAGGGCGGAGGGAACACGACACGAGTCAGCGACAACTACTCATGATACGCCAGCGGCTGTCCAGCATGATTATGTGTTTGTTTGTGTGTTTGTGTGTGTGTGTGTATGTGAGAGAGAGTAGGTTAGTATATGTGTGTGTGTGTGTGTGAAAGAGAAAGAGAGAGAGAGCATGTGTGTAACCCTAGGCAACCCTGTTTATACTGGTATTGGATATTTTGCATATTTGTAGTTTGTATATTTCCTCTTCTTGCCTGTTGCAACACCACCATTTCAACTTGTGGATCCATAAAGTACCTACTACTACCTACCATCTACAATCTATGTTCATATGTGTGTGTTTGGATGTGAGATGGAAAATGTTGGTATATGTGTGTGTGTGTGAGAGAGAGTATGTTAGCACGTGTGTGTGTGTGAGAAAGAGTATGTTAGTACGTGTGTGTGTCCACGTCCCCTACCATGGGCGGTAACTGGGTCCCAGGCATCATGACGTTGGCCAGCTGCATCTGCTGGGCCAACATGACCATGTTCTTCTGCTGGATCAGGTTGTTCCTGCCGTTGATCTCTAGCTGGGTCTTTAGGTGGGGCGGGGGGTGAAGGTACTTACAGTTCTCCCTGGAGCAGCGACCCTGAAAGGGAGGGGGATAGGGAAGTAGTGGAGGAGGGGGTTGGAGAGGGAAGAAGAAATGGTAGGGAGATGGAAAGAAAGAGAAGGGTGAGACACAGGTGCGTGTGGTGAATAAAGGATTCAGACATGAATTGTTATTGAGCAAATAAACGCCATGGAAGCAGTTTGGACATCCAGATAGTTGTTTAAAGACCACTGACACTAGACCTGGTCCAGCTCAGGTCTGGACCCAGCTCTGCTCCATCTCAATCACAAGCGCTCTATTTCTGCCCTGTACAGGGCGGGGTTATAAATGTGTGGGCGTCAGGTCAAAGGAGGTCTTCCTGAATGCCATGGTAGGCCTGCTGGTATCTAGACATTCATGGCTAAGGCTGGATGGTCATTGGATATAAATACAGTCCATGTGATCTCTAGATATAATGTGTCATGAGTCATTCTGAGGTCACACTTTTAAACCCACGGATAATTAACGAAGATAGATCATTTTTTGCTGCACGCCATGAGTATCCATTTATACCAAGGACATACACGAGGAGTCTTGGTAGCAGAACTCAGAGTCTGGTGGACTGGGGTCAAGATAGTTCGGGATGGTCAGACAACCCAAATGCACACGCGCACACTGCGAGCAAACCCATACACACGCACACTGGGGTCATGTTCATGCAACAGGTGGCGGACACACGTCACACACAGCCCTTTAGGAAAGATATTTATTTACTTGCATTCCAGTGGCACAGCTGAGCTGACTGATGTAGGCTTCCCTCAAACATATAACGCAGTCTTTAATGGGGACGTGTCTCAACTCTCATGGCCACTTGCCTTAGGACACAGTGTGTGTGTGTGTGTGTGTGTGTGTGTGTGTGTGTGTGTGTGTGTGTGTGTGTGTGTGTGTGTGTGTGTGAAAGAGTGAGGAACAGAGAGAAAGACATAGAGAGAGAATTCATGTGATACTCCACAGCAGTTCCGTCCCACATTTTCACAACTTAGAGGTGTTAGCCCGTTAGCCTGCTAGCCAGTTAGCCTGCGAGTCTGTTACTAAGTATGTCAGATGTGTATCTTCTAGATGTGGATGTGATGTATATTTACTATGGGTATTAGATTAGCGACTGTCAAATGGATGACTGGAGATTGGAGTTCATGCACGAACACACGCACCCAAACAAACACACACACAAATTGAGAAGAGTGTATGACCGTATAACAGTAGGTCAGATGGAGAATGTCTAATATCAGTCAAACTTTGTAGCTCAGGGCAGAAAGAGGAAACCACATGGGGTCGCTCTGATAGAACCTTAAAGGTGTTAGCGTTTTGAAATAAAGAAATAGAGAGGAAATGTGGAAGGAGAGAAGAAGAGAGAGGAAGTAAGAAAGAAAAAAGAAACACAATGAGAAAGAAACAGAAAGAAAGAAAGAGGAAGGAAGCACTGGAGTCAACAAGTTCAGCACAGGTGCAATAGTTTATCTTGAGCCCCACCAAGTCATTTGCCTGTTCAAGATAAGATAACTGCTTGTCTGTGGGCCGGCATTCCTAAAGATTCTCACATCGATAACAGAAAAAGAGAAAGGGTTGGAGTCGGGGGGTTGGGATGCAACCTGGTTGGTTATTTGACAGCTCAGCAAGGCTGGTGGTGGTAGCATGCGAAGAGAGAGATGTTTGTGTGTATGTGTGAGGGGGAAAGGGGAAGGCAGTGGCTGCGCATGGGGGGCAGCAGCCTTACAGAAGGCATGGAGGATCGCGTTGCGTTCACCCCACCTGACCCTGTCCGTCCCGTGGTGGATTTATGGGTGGCGATGGCGGGTGACGAGGGGGTGGACTACAAACCTCCACAGGCCTTCATTAGTCTCAATCATCTCTCCCTCTTTTCAACAGATTACAGGCTGTTAGGAACATGGCGCTTTGCTAGAATGGGGAAATGATGTGAGAAAATGATAAGGAAGCAAGTGTGAAGGAGAGAGGGAGAAAGAGAGAGAGAGAGAGAGAGAGAGAGAGAGAGAGAGAGAGAGAGAGAGAGGCGAAAGACAGTGAGAGAGAGAGAGAGAGAGAGAGAGAGAGAGAGAGAGAGAGAGAGAGAGAGAGAGAGAAAGTTTGAGAGTGAGGCGAAAGACAGTGAGAGAGAGAGAGAGAAAGTTTGAGAGTGAGGCGAAAGACAGTGAGAGAGAGAGAGAGAGAGAGAGAGAGAGAGAGAGAGAGAGTGGGAGAGAGGAAGAGAGAGAGAAAAGGGAGGAAGGAAGAGAGAGAGAGAAAATGGGCAGAAGCGAGATAGGTAAGAGGGAAAGAGAGAGAGAGAGAGAGAGAGAGAGAGAGAGAGAGAGAGAGAGAGAGAGCAGCAGAGACAAAGTGACTCTCTGGCACAGAAGCCTCAGTCTGTGTCAGGGAAATTCTAGAACCTGCAGGAGAAGTCGTTAGTGTGGGTCAAACCATCGCAGGGAGGGGGAGAAGAAGGGGAAGAGAGGGAGAAAGAAAGAGAGAGACAGGAAAAAAGCTAAAGAGAGTGAGGAAAAGAGAGATTGGTACAGTAGGGAGAACGAGAGAGACAGGTTGCGAGAGACACACACTCATGGGGCGAGATGGATGAAATAGAGATAGGAGGCAGACACCCTCTCTTCCTCACATGATGTTTTCGAGCCACCACTGTTATTACATCAGGAGCCTTGAGACACAGACACTGTGTCCACGGCAACAGACCAGCTTTGTGTTCCAGCCCTAACAACAACCAAATTCCTGCCTAATTCACTCACAGACATAGGGAAGTCCGCCACAAACACCGCAGATCGGAGCCCTCTGCGGCAATATGAAGTTAGACGCTTATCTCGGAGAGCCACAGGGATGTGCACTCGGGCCAGTTGGGTTGGGTTGGTGTTCACACAATTGTCACAATCTGACTCTCTACTTAACCCATGCCCCCACCCCGCTCATCCACAGTCAAAATAACAGAACACAACATTTGAGGGGGAATCATCTGAAGCATGTGACTTGACTTCTCTCACTTCTGTTCCTAATGACCCTGTACACAGTCTCATGGTTTTCACTCTGTTCCATTAGAACCGCATTAGGATAAAGCTGCTCCTATGCTGCTCGTCATCTGGGTAAGAGCTAGCAGCTGGGTCTTATAAATAGCATCTGGAACGAACTTTGCAGGCAGGGGAGGTTCGGATGTTGACGTGTCTCTCCTGAAAGCTATCTCTATGACAACCCTAGTCTTCCCACAGGAGATCAATTAACTTATTACTTATGATTAAACGTCATCATATGTTATTATGCCTGGACTGGAAATTGTCCAGGTCAAAGGCCCAGAGATTTTCTTGGCCATGTGACCTGGCCAGGTAAAACAATTGGCCGACGGGGGTTGCAGTAATCTTATTGGGCACTTGAGGTAGGGTGAGTTGACCATGGGATACAGCGATATAGCTGGTCTCTTTCTCTTCTATCATTTGCTCTTTTAATATACACTTACTACACACACAAACACACCCTGCTTTGACAAAATGCAGGTTTTAAACAAACAGTGAATCATCTTGCAAAGAATGTTGGGTGGGTCTGCCTCTTTTCCTTTTGGGGAGTGTGAAAATGAATGTGTGAGGATGTAGATAGTGCATGGATACTAATGAGAGTATCAAGATGAATATGCTTAGCAGGGATGTGATTAATTGTGCTAAATTCGATACACAGTGGAACAAAGACACCAACGACTGCCAGGAATTCTAGTCATGACTGAGCACCCGTAGACACAACTTCATCAAACACACAAACACAGATACAGACAAACACACACACACACACACACACACACACACACACACACATACATACATACATACACATACAGACTGACCCAGACACAAACAGGTAGACAAACGAACACAAACACAGAGCAAAGCTTCATGACTAAGGGACCTCTTGTGTCCTGTAGGCTTTAGGAGGTATGGGAAATACAGAGAGTGTTAATCTTTGATAAGAGCCGGGACAGCCCCTCAGTGGTGAATTAATCTCTCTCTCTCTCTCTCTCTCTCTCTCTCTCTCTCTCTCACACACACACACACACACACACACACACACACACACACACACACACACACACACACACACACACACACACACCTGCTCTACTTTCAGCCAACACCGACTAAGGTCAACACACCACAACGTTCTCACCCAAGCTGGGTGTTGGCTGTCAAAAATGTCACATGCCAGGTGTCCTCACCACCAACACAAAAACACAAAAACACAAAAACACAAAAACACAAACACACACACACACCACACACACACACACGCAGACAGATCTCACTTCACACAGAAGACGTTCCACACCACTGTCCCATATTTCCCCTGTGCACGTCTACTCAGAAGGATTGCTCCCGTCTCGGAGAGATAACGAGCTTAGCTCACACACCCGTTCATCCCCTCTGCAGAACAATCGCCAGAGCGGCGGATCGATCCGTGTTGCGTGCGGCTCTTTATTAAAACCATCAAGCACTCAAGACCTTTAATCACCAGCCCAGCCTCCATGTAGCTACTGCTGTGCTCATGGTTGACAAGGCCCCACACTACCCCACCCCACGAGGGACAAAAACAACACAGGCTTTCCGTTTGTTGGAAGGTAAAGCTGTGTTCTGGAGACCTCCATGCCTGCTGGTGAGCTCTGGTTGAGGGCATGACTGATGCCCAGAGCATGGAGAGCGGTCGTACAGGACGCTACGCTGGTTCAGTCAGGGAAACTGAGGTCAGAGTAAGGAGCCTGCAGGAAAGAAAACATGCCCTGTCTTTGTACTCTCTCTCTCTCTCTGGCTCTCTGGCTCTTTCTCTCTGGCTCTCTCTCATCTCTCTTGTTTTTTCTCCCTTTTCCCCTCTCTCTCTTTTGCTCTCTCTATCCCTCTCTCTTTTGCTCTTTGTCTCTCACTCTCGCTCTCTCCTCCCTCTCTCGCTATTGTGCAGAGTTGGCTCTCTCTGCCGTCCACTCACCAAACAGATTTGTCCAAACAGTGCCTGCACAGTAATGGTAGCTTGGCAACCTGCCTTTGGAAACTTCAAAAGATGGAAAGTTGAAAGACGGAGGTCTCTTTTTGACTTCAGTCCCTCTCTCTCTCTCTCTTTCTACCTTTCTGTCTCTCTTTTCCAACTCTATCCTTCCATTGCTCGTTAATCATGGCGAGACATTCCCAGAACAGAATAACTGGTAATTAGTTAGAAGAACCCTATTGTGTGAGATTATAAATGTAAGTAATCGGATCGTCATTGGCTCTAATCCCACCAGTGGGTCTAATCCCACTGTGAACTCCCCAAATCCCGCTTTAGCATCAGATTATCTCATTATAGTTTGGCAGTGGCATGGCATGTGTGTGCAGGAAATGGGAGAGAGGGGGGAGGAGCGGGTGGGGTCAGGGGGTGGAGAGAGAGAGAGAGAGAGAGAGAGAGTGGAGGGCAGGGCCCATCTGAAGAGGAGCCACAGGGTAGACAGGTCCAGACACTGACTAAGACTGGGAGAAGGAATGCACGAAAGGAGGAGTGATAAGACAGCAAGAGCACTCTCCCTCTCTCTCTCTCTCTCTCTCTCTCTCTCTCTCTCTCTCTCTCTCTCTCTCTCTCTCCTCGTCTCTCTCTCCTCTCTCTCTCTCTCTCTCTCATAAATTTCAGATCTTGGCATCGCAGTGAGATCGTTCCGCGATGGAGAGATAGGAGGAGCTGTGGACTGAGTGAGGGAGGGGCTGAGCGGCGGGGAATTGCGGGAGGGATTGCGTAAAGAAGGGTTGAGACAGATGAGACAAGTGAAAGGGTGTGGCCTCACGCTCTCCTCTCACCTGGCTCATGGGCCAGTAATGATTCTGCTGACGGACGCACACTTTTTGCGTGTGTGCCTGTGTGTGTGTGTGTGTGCGCCTGTGTGTGTGTGTGTGTGTGTGTGCCTGTGTGTGTGTGTGTGCCTGTGTGTGTGTGTCTGTGTGTGTGCCTGTGTGTGGGTGTGTGCGTGTGTGTGTGTGCCTGTGTGTGGGTGTGTGCGTGTGTGTGGGTGCCTGTGTGTGTGTGTGGCATGGGTGTGTGGATTGTGGACTAAAGGGTATTTCCTATGTGCTTAATTTCTTCATCAGCATGTGCGAGTGTGTTTACAAAGTACCGAACTGACTGCCAATGGCTGATACTGTCCTGCAGACCAAAGGGAAATAAATGGATGAGTGTGTCTGTGTGTGCAAGTGTGTGTGTGTGTGTCTTTGTGTGTGTGAGCGAATCATTGTATCAGTGTTGTTACAAAAGGAGTCTGTGTAATGAAGGGACGAGGACGACTGACACTGAGAATAGAAGCCAGGCTGTTGTTTCTTGTTACAACCTGACACGCACACACACACATCCTCTCTCTCTCTCTCTCTCTCTCTCTCTCTGATCCAACCAATTCTCTGTCTCTCACCTTTAAGTGTGTGTGTGTGTGTGTGTGTGCATAAACAAAGTAAAGTGACGGTGTGTAAACATCAGATGTTCTGTGTGTGTTCCCGAGCCTGTAGGGTGTCTTCAAACCACCTGACTCCTCACTGTGTCACTGAGTGCGGACACCTAACCCACACAGAACATTTACCATTCAAAATCCAATGAGAATGGAAAATGCAGAGTGCCAGACAGTGAACAACCAGCCACCCACCTCCCCAACCCCGCCAGCCTGATTGATTTGCATGGAAACTGTGTCTGAGCTCGTCAACACACGCGGGCGCACTGCATCACAGCACACATGAAGACAAGCTCTGTCGGTCAGTCCTGGTTTGGAAATGAATGGTAATCATATCATTTACAAGGTGTGCCGAACAGTGACTCACCAAAAAACACCTAGGTTAAAATTCCATTTTTTATGTGTGTGTGCATGCGTGTATGTATTTGTATGTACTGTATGTGTGTGTGTGCTCATGTGAGAGTATGTGCTGTGACCGATCAGTGTGTGCTGTGTGCATGCAGTGTTTGACATTGTGTGTCAAATACAAGTTAGCTGCCCTGACCTCCTAACCATTTACATACACACACTCTGTTTTTGTCTCTCTCTCTCTCTCGCTCTCTCCTCTCATCTCTCTCTCTGCTCTCTCTCGCTCTCTCTCGTCTCTCCTCTCTGTCTCTCGTCTACTCTCTCTCTCTCTCTCTCTCTACTCTCTCTCTCTCTCTCTCTCTCTCTCTCTTTCTGTCCCAGTCACACGTTGTGTTCTCTGCAGTCATGTGGCCTTGTGTATAAATGAGACCAAATACTGAAGCTAGCAACCATGTTAATATTTACACCACACGGCTTACCACCAGTATGTGTGTGTGTTTAGGCTGATTGGGCCATGCAACCACTGAATGTAAACATGGCTCAGGACCACTGACAAGACAACAAGACGAGGGGCAGCAGAGAGAGAGAGAATCTGTGAGAACGAGATTTACCTCAGTTAAGAAGGAATGTAAGCTTGGCTCACAATATGACACGATACAAAGAAAACTACTAACAGAAGCACTGAGGCAGGCACATGCACACACACACACACTCGCAAACACACACATGCACACACACATGCATACACACACATGCACACACACACTACCTCTAACTTTCGTGTGTAAGGGAGCAGGAGAGTAGACGGTTACATAGTGTGTGTGTGTGCATGTGTGTGTATGTATGTATGCGTGTGTGTGTGTGTGAGGACTCTGATGTTGACAGTGGTGCAGGACCTTGTCTGATGAGTTCACACAGGGCCATTGTCTGATTAGGTCAGCCCCACAACTATGACCATGTGGGAGTATGTGTGTGTGTGTGTGTGTGTGTGTGCATTTTTGTTAGTGTCTGAACTATTCCGATTACTGTAAAGGACATGTAACAGGCTAGCTAAGAAAAAGGATTAAAAGAAGAACAAGGGAATGTCGATAAAGCACAGCATAAAAAGAAGAAAAGTACAGAATTGGACATAAACAAGCTTCCAGTAGTTTCTCTGTACCTTGCTAGGTCCTGACCCCATCAATGTCCACCCCCTTCAAATAGCTCACATTCTGACTTTCTATGGATGGTAAACACTGATTTGAGATCAGCTTAGGGTTGTCTCTTTCAACAGCGGTCCATCAAAGAAAGACCAAGACCTCTCTGGGTCAGAGTCTGGAGATACAGTAACTTAATCGTTCTCCAAATATTTACACGATAGTGACATACTTCAGCTGCCTCCTCTGTAAGCACACACTCAGTCAAGGAAGCCTCCCTTCAAAACACCTTCTAGGCTAGCGCCAGCCATGTGAGCTGGACAGGGGTGAAAATATTTTACACACACACACACACACACGTACACATGCACAATATCTCAATCACTCCCTCCCTCGCTTGAATCCAACACACGCTTCCACCTGTCTAACCACTGTCAGTAAATCTGTGATTCCACCTGAGCCTTAGTGTGGGCCCCAGCCCCAACCCTAACCCTAACCCCAGCCCCAGCCGGAGACCAAGACCCAGCCCTGGCATCATCCTTGATTTCAGTCTCAGCCTCAGTTGGTTGCCTGGGAAAGGAGGCCAGAGAGAGAGAGAGAGAGAGAGAGAGAGAGAGAGAGAGAGAGAGGGAGAGAGAAAATGGGAGGAAGGAAGAGAGAGAGAGAAAACGGGAGGAAGAGAGATAGAGAGAGATGAGAGATGAGAGATAGAGAGACGAGAGAGAGTAGACTGTAGGGGAAATGACAGGGTTTGGGTGTGACCTCCTCTGCTATGCAGTGGTGATCATGTGAGACCTGTTCTAATTATACACCCTTCAGAAGAAGGTCGATCCACTCTCAAGGGGACGAGAGTGGTGCGTGTATAAGTTTTTGTGAGTCAATGTGTGTTTGTGTGTGTGTGTATAGGTGTGTATGTGTGCAGCAGTGAAAAGATCTGGTGTAACAGATACAGTAAATGGTAAATGGGTAAATGAGACAAGCTGACTCTTTGGACCATCTATGTCCTATTTATACTGAATACTACCACGATGTAGGACATGTGGTGAGATGTGTGTGTTTGTGTGCGTGTATGTGTGTATGTATATGTGTGTATGTGTATGTGCGAAGGTGCCTGTACGATTCTGTCCATGTTGGTTTGCGGCCAGCATGAGGGCATCATCATCCACCACTTCTTGTTTCCTCTCCTTATTCTATCTCTGTCTCCCTCTCTCTCTCTTTTCCTCCATCCTTCCCCCTCCCTCCTTCCCTCCCTCCCCCCTTTCCCCTCTGCTAGTTTGCCTCTGTTTCTCATTACCAGTGGTAATACTGGCCAAACAGTTCAAAAAAGGATCTCTCCCCCTCTTCCATTCACACTGCTGCCAGCGAGTCCTCAGCAGACCTCCTCTTCATCCCCTCACTTTCACCCAAAATGTCTAATTGTGTGTGTACGTGTGTGTGTGTACGTGTGTGTATGCGTGTGTGTGTGTGTGTGTGCAAGGCTGTTTTCCAACAGCTGACCTTTTCTTAGCTGTAAAATAGGATGATGAAATATCACTCTGCCACGTTCACATCTTCCAGCCAATCACGCCCACCACCTCCCTTGCTCCCTCTTTCTTTTCGTGTGAGTGTGTGTGTGTGTGTGTGTGTGTGTGTATGTGTGTGTGTGTGTGAGAGAGAGATGTTGGTTCCACTCAGACACTGGTTGAACTACCCTTTTTTGGAGGCAGTAGACCAGAAGTTTTGATACCAGTCTGTGATGTGCCCGTTGTGTCTGCACATTCAGACCCAAGCTGCAGAGCTTCTTGGGAGCACACATATGCTCATATGCACACACTTTCTCACTCAAAGGAAAGTCTTACACACAGGGCTGGCTTGGGACGAAGGGCAGAACAGTACAGAGCAGAGAACAGACAATGTTCCACTGTCCACATTTGGCTGTAAACACGTCATTCAGTCAGCTCACACACACACGGCTGGCCCACATCCAACTTTGACCCTGACTAATACTAACCCTGACTCTAATACTGACTCTGACTCTAATACTGACCCTGACTCTGACTCTAATACTGACCCTGATTCTGACTCTAATACTGACCCTGACTCTGACTCAAATACTGACCCTGACTCTGACTCTAATACTGACCCTGACTCTGACTCTAATACTGAGAGACCCTGACTCTGACTGTAATACTGACCCTGACTCTGACTCTAATACTGACCCTGACTAATACTGACTCTGACTCTAATACTGACCCTGACTAATACTGACCCTGACTCTAATACTGACCCTGACTTTATACCACTGACTCTGGCCCTAAATCTCCCATAAGCCTGACACAGAAATGACCCAACTATGGCTGGGGCTGCAGTTCAGGAAAAGGACGTGTACTGAGAATGAATATGTTATCATAAAGAGAGACACTATGACACATGGGCCTGTCCAACTTTTGGTACACAAGTGCCAATACATCTAAATGTACTGAACAACCCCCTCTTCATCCTGCCTTGTGTGTGCATGTCTGTGCTAAGTTATAAACTGTATGTGCAGATCTCTACAAATAAAGTAAGGGGTCGGTGGGAGTAGCCTTTCTGTTGCCTCTTAAAAATAGATGGAAAATTACTGCATACGCTGCCCCTACTCTACCCCTACACACACACACACACACACACACACACACCACACACACACACACACACACACACACAACCCCCTCTGCAACTGCCCCTATGGTTTCCGCACAGGAAGTGGCTAGACCGAGTGAAAGCCTCACCACGGCTACCCTATTCAGCTCATTGTGTGTTTGAACATTTGTGTGCATGTCTGAGTGAGAGAGAGAGAGACTGTCTGTGTCTACTCATGTGTACAACTGCTATAATGCATCATAACTTTGGCCCAACACACAGATGAGCCAGCTAAATGTGCTTGTTTGCACATGTGCTTTTCCATGCGGATCAGACAGAGAACGAGCCCTTGAGAGAAGCTCCAGCACAACGTGACACCCTCAAAGTGGATACTTCCCTCCCCCCCGTTTCCTCCAATCACTGCGTCACATATTCCAGTCACCTGACCAGAAGTAGGCAGGGCCAGTGAAAGCACATGAGGCCAGATGTCGTGTTGTAAGAGAGCATGTGGTTCTGCCTAGAACATCATATGGTGAACACATACCCGGGCATCCTGCCTGTCTGTCTGTATGTCTGTTTGTCTTCCTACCTGTCTGTCTGTATGGCAGTCTGTCTGTCTGTCTGTCTTTCTGTCTGTCCATCTGCCCTACTGTTTATTCATCCATTTTTCTGTCTGTCTGTCATACCCAGGCATCCTGCCTGTCTGTCTGTATGTCTGTTTGTCTTCCTACCTGTCTGTCTGTATGGCAGTCTGTCTGTCTGTCTGTCTGTCTGTCTGTCTGTCTTCCTACCTACTTATCTATCTATCTTTATCTGTCTGTCTGTCTGTCTGTCTGTGTTGCAGGGTGTTGCACATGACGCCGGCAGCTGATCGTTCTCACCTTGAGGGAGTCGAAGCAGGCGATGACACGTCCGTTCTCCACCTGGCAGCTCTTGGCTGGATGGGCGAACTTACACTCCTGGTCGGTGCGCGAGCACGTGCCCCTCTGGAACTCCCGGCACACCTCCAACGTGAGCCACTTGGTGTCTCGCATGTGGGCCATGTTCATCGCCATGGCGGCCGGATGATAATCCGGGGCGATGTGGGATGTGAAAGATTGCGTGTGTGCGGAGACGGTATAGTCCACCATACGCTACAGTTCGGTCTCACTCCTTCTGTGTGTTATGCGCAACGATAAAACTCTCAGTGAGAATATCCAGGCAACTGTGCAGCGGAGGCTACTCTGCAGTGTGTGTGTGTGTGAGTGAGTCGGTGTGTGTGTCACTGGGACATCTTCCTCCTGTCTCCACGGCTCCAGCAGTCACAGTGAGGATCAGACGGCACCAGGGTCCATCTACACAGCTCGGTCTCACACAGACGGCAAGGCCAGGTGTCTGCCAGCAGGATGCGTCCCGAGCCAGACCCGACCCTCGTGAACGGAGAAACTGGATCAGATGAGGGGCTGAGGTGGACCAGCGCTGAGGGACGCTGGGGGGCGGATCAGGGGGATGCTCAAGGTCCGGAGGTCTGGAGGGCGAGGGGGGAGGCGAGGTGCTGCGTAGCCGGACGAGGCTGTTGATCGGCGGGGCAGCTGAGGCTGGACGCTGGCTTCCTGGAGGCGGTGGTGGTGGTGAGGGTGGAGGGCGATAGGAGGACGGCAGGTCTGGCTGCAGACGTACGCGGGGACGGTCAGGCGGATGTCTCTTGCCGTGGTGGTTGCCGCGGCAGCAAGCGTGATGTGGCGGGCTGGAGCGAGGAGCAGAGTTTAGGCTCGATAAGCGGGTTGAAGCTGCAGCGGACGTCAGGGAAGGCACTTCTGGAGAGAGAGACAGAGACAGAGAGAGAGAGGGGGGGGGAGAGAGAGAGACGAGAGAGATAGAGAGAGAGAGGGGGAGAGAGTGGAGAGGAGAGAGTAGCGAGAGAGAGAGAGAGACGAGAGAGAGACGAGAGAGAGAGAGCGAGAGAGAAAAGAGAGAGTGAGAGAGAGGGTGGGGGGGGTGGGGAGAGAGCAGGGGAGGCGAGAGAGAGAGAGAGAAATGCAAACAGAGAGGAGGTATGTTTAGCAATGTCACAGAATCTTTCAACTGTTTAACCTGATTTATCTTATTCATTCCTCATCCCACTCCCGTTTCTAAGCACGCATAATGGACCTAAATCTTGCGGTCCAGTCATGGAACAGCTATGCAGCTGTGGGAACCAATAATATGTAAAAATGTCTGCAATGCATGGGTGTCTGCTAAAACAAACACAACCTTCACCCTCCCTGCACTCCAACACACACACCACACACACACACACACAAACACACATTCATTACCCCATGCCAAACACACACACTAACACGCTCACCCCAGACAAAACCTGTACAAAGCGGCCTTTCACAACTTTCCACCTGTTCTGGCTGGACCATGAACACCAAATCAAATCCCATATCACTTACAGTGGAGCCCAGCACACCCAACCGTGGCAAATCTATTTAGAAAGAAAAAGAAACAGTGACAGACAGAAAGAAAGGAAGAAAGAGAGAGAAAGGGCCACACAGGAGAAGGGAGAGAGGACGAGCAAAAGCTTGGGGAGAACCGGAGGGAGGGCCGGGCAGGGGAAGGGGAGGGCTCACTTCCTGCACTGAGGAGCGGTGTGCAAGCAGGGACCAATCAGAGCAAGCAGAGTTGCAGCAACATTCTGGGCTAACAGCCAGGTGAAGGGAGGAGCCAGAGAACGGTTGACCTGCGCTGACTGCCACCAGATAGAGAGAGAGAGAGAGCGAGAGCGAGAGAGAGAGAGAGAGAGAGGAGAGAGAGAGAGAGAGGAGAGAGGAGAGAAAGAGAGAGAAAGAGAGGGGGGGGTGAATGAAAAGAGGGATAAGAGAGAGAGCAATGTGAAGTGGGTGAGAGAGGAGAAAAAGGAAGAAGAAAGAGAAATAAAGAGACGAAAGAGAGAGAGAGAGAGAGAGCGAGAAAGAGAGAGCGAGAGAGAGGCGAGGCCTATCTAATCACTTTTCCTGCCATGACAACTATCTGATTCCTGGAAGCAGACCATAATAACTAAGGACGATGAATCTCCCTCTCCTTACGCAATCGATATTTCACAACGCATGAAGTACGTTCTTGCTTATTGAGATATAATCCCCCTCTACCGTGCACATACCTTCCTCCCTTAAATTAGCCAGGGGAAGTTGGGCCGAAACATGACTGATTTCCACACAGCTCATTTGAATTTGGAGTATGAACAGGCAAAACAGTACCAAAGTGAGACCTGACAGTTTGTGCGATGAATTTGACTGATTTGAAACCCAGGGGCTTAGTACTCCTCTTATCACAAGGGCAGGGTAACACACCACACCCTGCAGAGAGAAACAAGGTTCCTGCTAACACCTCTTGTGAGCTCAGTGCCTCTGGCCTCTGCCAAGAACTGCTGTGGAACCCCCAATGTCAGGCTTCACAGTTCTTTGTTACCCAGACTGCCTGGCAACACACTGCATCGTCGTAGCTCTACTCGACAGAGAGATAGATACTTTCAGATGTTTCTAAACCGTCATGGCTTCACCCGAAATGACCTCCGGTTGAGAAGAAATAGTCCAAGCTTGTGAAAGAGACCTTTGGACCATGAAGTCATAGAACAGCATGCACACACTGCGAGACATACACACGCACACAAATACACACACTTTTAGCTTTGTAGGACAATAAAGTCAAATAATACATTGAAATATAAATGTTTTATTATCTGTACCAGAGCTGAAATATAAATTGAATTTGACCGACTAATACAAAATTAAGATGAACATTTAAACATTTGTACTCTTTTGAGAGTGTATACGTGGGTGAGTGAAAGATCTCTGTGCCCTGGTATGATCATTTCTTAATGTGCCTGTAATATCAGTATAGTTGCATGTCTGAACATGGGCATATATATGTATTAACATCACTGCTTTCTTCATTCATCTCCCTATCAACCCCTACCAGTTTCCTCTTCAAGAACTGTAGTTCATTGTGTTAAGCAGTTCCCATATAACTATGTTGGGTTCAGGGCCACCTCAGAGTAAACTGTTTCTGGTGTAGGCCTACTCGAATCTGCCGTGGAAACGTATTTTCTGTTATTAAATGTTCAGGCTTCCACAGACACACTCTCTTGATGGCACCCTCCCTTTCTTTCCATTCTTCCCCCGTCTCCCCCCTTCTCCATTCTCCATCCCTCTCTCTCTCTGTGGCCTCAATATGCCTGTCTGGACCATTGTGTCCCAGCAGTGTTAGCAGCAAGGGCTCGGTGCTTGGTGCAAGGTCATTGAGAGTGGAAGGAAGATGAGGGTGTGGGGTAGAGGTAGAAAGGGAGGATGAGTTGGAGGGTGCAGAGATGCACAGAGGAAGAGAGAAACAGAGGAATCGAAAAGGCAGCGAGAGAGAAATATCTAGAGAGTGCGACACACAGGTAGATGGGAGGGGCGCCGTGTGAGAAAAGCGAGACGGCTTGGTAGGACGGCTGAAAAGAGACGCGTTTTGTCTTTCGCAAACGGACCATGTGACAGGGCCATGACCGGAGCGTCAGAGGAGGAAGCTGCTGGGTCACCTGACACCACACGCCCCAGCCTGCCTGATCAGAGCTTCATCTCTAATGATCCACACGCCGCAGGAAGCGGACCTCAGGCTTCTCAAACAACCTTGATGAGTGCAAACACATCAAACGCTAAACGCACACCCACACACTCACACACACACACACACACACACACACACACACACACACATACATACAGTCAGAGCTTTTCACTTGAGAGTCATCAAACTAAATGTTTGCTTTTGTCCTTGATCATGTCTGATTCCATACTGGTAACTGAGAAGCAAATGTGATGCAGCTTGCTGTCTGGACACTTCTGTTATCTTGTCGATGACCCGTTGCTAAGTGTTCAGGCTCAGTGAGGTCTGCATACAGTTCAGCCAAGAAATAGACCGTCGCCATTTTGACTAAAAACTGGCTGCTTGCCGCTAACTAGACAGAGGGTGTGGTTCATGTTCGCTATAAGGCTTCCTGAAGAATGGCTCAAGCTGCACGATTAGCCTAGCATAGCTTTAGCATAGCATAACGTGGTCTAACCTATCTAACACATTTTAGCATGGCACAGCAGGAGCTTGTACTAAATGTTAGGTGATCCAACCTGTACCAGCAGTTAACAAAGTCAACAAATGGTAGTTCAAGATCCAATGAGCTCATGGGTTCCAATGATTAAAAAAAAGAAAAGAAAACGACCCCCCTCAGAAAATGCATGATTTGAAGAACCCTGAATGAGTTGTCGCGTCTGCAATAAAAGGAAAGGACACAGCAGATAGGGGGTTTCACGTGGCCGAATGCTTTCGGATGTGGTGGTTTCAGCATATTGACAGAGAGAGAGAGAGAGAGAGACTAAGAGTCAGGAGGACTGTGCGCGGAGAGAGACAGGTCATCACTAGAGGACGACGCAGGAAATGCAACACCGCAAGTCTGGCCTGATCATCCAGGCTCGGAATATCAGACATCGATATCGCCCTCTCTAACCTTAACGCACACCTCTACATATATACACACACATGCACACACACACACATACTGTACAGGACACACACACACAGCAGGCGGGGGAGTTCACCTTACTGAGCACACGCGCACACAAGTTCACACACCAAGCACCCATATGCCATTCACTCATGCACACACATAAACAGGCTTGCAGCTCTATCAACCTTGTCTCTGCCATGACACACAGCGATACATCCCAGAGTAAACAGCGTTTCCTTGACAACAGCATTTTCTCATGTTGTTAAATAGCCGAAAGACATAGAAACAGAGAGGAAGAGAGGAAGGCTATGGCTAGGGTAACAACACACACACAGACACACACACATGAACATCATTATCATCATCAACTACTTTTCTTAAGAGTAGTGACAGGTTTGTCATCGGCTCCTGTGATTGGTTGGTGAAAGACAGTATGTGGTTAGAGACACAACAAACAACGTCCATTCATTGACAGAACCGAGAGCAAACTTTTGCAGACAATGGCGTGTTATGTGGCTGCAACCAACCAACAACCAACAAACACACACACACGCGCACACACACCCTTCGCACCATGCAGTCTGTTTAAACTGCTGTGAATGTATAACGGTGTGTGTCTCTTTTACAATGTGTGGCAGTGTGTGTCTCTGTGTGTGTGTGTGAGTGAGATTGAGCGAGAGAGAGAAGAGGGAAAGGGAGAAAGAGATAGTGTTTGTTGATATGTGTGTGACGGCGTGTTTGACAGAATGTGCGCGTGGCGTGCGTCTCTGCTTGACAGGGTGTGTGTGTGCGGATGTGTCCATCTCTACGGAAACACTGAGTAGAATGGCCGGCCTTATGGTGTAATGAGAAGGCCATCGGCTCTGATTTACACACCATCTCCCTGGCTTGGTAATCCTGGCTGCGCATACACACACACACACACACACATACACACACATACATATATACACACACATACATATACACACACACGCATACGTCTTGGAGGTCTTGGAGCCTCTGATAAACAAGCTTGTTAGGTTTATAATCCGTAACGCTGAGGCATCGTACAGTATATACACCTGCCCGATGATGAACTTGGCCAATTGCGATAGAGAGAATGATTCCTAATGGACGAATCACAAACAGTCCCGAAGCGAGCGAGAGAGGGAGAGAGCGCGGGGCAGAGCGAGATAATGAGGGGAGGACACAGAGTGAAAGCTATCATTAAAAGTTCCAGCCTCCTGCCTCTGGAGGTGGATGGGACTAGGATGTCTGGGGTTTACTGCTGAGACGTGCAGGGGCTGATGCAAGGGTCCAGCAAAACAACAATAGGGTTGGTGTTGACGCACACACACACACACACGCACACACACACCTACACACACATATATACACAGATATGGACGTGTGACCCTCAAACTCTCTCCATCAGAATCGATTCCTCACCGTTGGGATACCCCAGAGTACAGAAAACACCATTTCATTGTGCCGCCCCGAACACATGTCTTAACCTGATAGCATGCCTGTCACAGCCCGCTGAAGTCTAGTTGATTACCTCGCACATCATTTTGATGCTGGAGTCATAAACTCATATAAATTCCAAGTTATCTATGATGGAGTGTGTGTGAAAGCCTGCATTGCATTTGGTACAGGGGCGTGTGCTGTGTGGCGTGATGCCGGTAGTAGGGTAGTAGCTACCATGCTTGTATCACCTCAGTAATGAAGGATCAAGCTGTCAGCAAGACCATCTCACACTCTTAATCCTAGCCTGAGGGGGGATCCCAGACGCAGGGGAGCACACACACACTTACACACACACACACACACTTACAGACACACACACACACAGTTACACACACACACTTACAGACGCACACACACTTACAGACACACACACACGCACTTACAGACACACACACACACACACGTGCACAAGTAGACACATGTGTACGTGCACATGTGCATGTCTGTGAGTGTGCCTGTGTGTGCATGTGTGTGTGTGTGTATATGTGTCACCATGTGCCTACACACAACAAGCACACACACACACACACACACAGTGTGAAAACCAGGGCAAAGAACAACCTGATAAGAATAAACGATCCATACTCTTGGTGTTCCAAACTCCTTCCATACTGTCTCTCTACATTCTCCACATCCCGCTGTCCTCAGTGAGTGTGTCTGAGTGTGTATGTGTGTGCGCTCCTGTCCAGGCCACTCTAAACCCTCTAACTCATAACAACAACATTCCTCATCCTCGCCTCAACTAAGGGGAGGAGAGGATGAGAGAGGCAGGAGGGAGGAGACGAGAGGAGAGGAGAGGAGCGGATGGGAGGGACAGGAGGGAGGAGACGAGAGGAGACGAGAGGAGCGGATGAGAGAGGCAGGAGGGAGGAGACGAGAGGAGACGGGAGGAGACGAGAGGAGAGGAGGGGACAGGAGGTAGGAGACGAGAGGAGACGAGAGGAGAGGATGGGAGAGGCAGGAGGGAGGAGACGAGAGGAGACGAGAGGAGAGGATGAGAGAGGCAGGAGGGAGGAGACGAGAGGAGACGAGAGGAGCGGATGGGAGAGGACAGGAGGGAGGAGACGAGACGAGAGGTGACTAAGCCTGAGGATATTCAAATGAACGCCCATTGGTTTCAAACAGTTCACTTCGTAATACCACTTGTCAGACACAGATGTGCTTCAGTCAGGGTTTGTAAAACCGCAGACCTCAGGTCTAGTTCCACAGTCAAGCCCCTGCACCTAACACTTTACTTTTAACAATCTATTCTGTGTAATTTCAGACAGTGTAAACAAAATTCCTCCGCTTCGCAGCACAAACAAACATTCAGAGAGTTTTCGGAAAGTACTCACCAAAGTCGGTTTGAGACCTTTCACATCTCTACATCTCTCAAAGTAAGAGAAAAGAGGAAACAACTTACTTCAACATGGGTCAACCGTCAAGTAAAAATCTTCCATTCACTGTGAATGTCTCTCTTTCTTTCTCTTCGTCCCTCTCTTCTTCTCCCTGACTCTCTCAGTGACTCCCTCTCTGTCTGACACACACAAACACTCACACACACGCAGGGCAGACAGAGACACCCTCTCACACACTCTCTCCTCCTGCGACCCGGAATGTTTGGCAGCTCCTACTGTACTGAAATACAGGGCACACCATATAAGGTCGTGGCAGCTTCACATGTCACACTGAATTTACATGCAGCAGGCGGGGGAGTTCACCTTACTGAGCACACGCGCATACGAGTTCACACACACTACCGCGCACAATCCCGCTGATCTTCTGGGGCTGACGCTGACAAACGAGGAGCGAAGGGGAGAGCTGCAAAACGGGTGTTTTCACGAGTTGCTAGTTAACCAATCTCTAGTCCGATTCTGCCCTTCCATGCTCAGCCTTGAGTCAGACACGGGGAATGGAGGTTGAGTGGGCGAACTATTGATCCACCTCACTGCTTCCTGGAACAACCACTGGTCTCTGTACACACAGCCACAGCCACACACACACACACCTTCACACATACACACACACACGTACAGAGAAATCGTACTGCAACGAGAGCTAGGCTCAGGAACTAAGGACTATTGTGTGACCTTCCGTTTTCAGTCTGGAATGTGCTCTGCTGCCTCAAAGTGTGTGTGTGTGTGTGTGTGTGTATGTGTGACAGTGATAAAGACAAGCCATAACAAACATATGTTAAGCCGGTGCCCTGCACGTAGAACAAACCCAGATGCAGACATGAGGCAGCAATGAAGGCTCGGGGTGTCGGTCTTCAGCAGACACACACAACCTGACTTCTAAAAGTCCAGACAGCAACAGACAGACAGGGAACAATCTAGATCAAAGGGAAAAAAAGAGTCAGAGGGAAAGAGATGGAGAGAGCGAGAGAGAGACGGAGAGAGGGAGAGACAGAGAGAGAGCGAGAGTGAGAGAGTCAAAGAGAGAGAGATGGAAGGAAATCCTTACCTCTCACATTGCTGTTCGGATCGTGCGCCTATCCGCGTGTCTGTTGACAGTGCGTGTGTGTGAGTGTGTGTGTGTGTGTGTTCAGACAGGCTGCGACAGCAGAGCCCCAGGCACCGGCTGGACCATTCTGAGGCGGGCAGAGCACAGCGAGCGAGAGAACCGGCACAAGAGAGGACGAGCGAGCGAATGAATCAGCAGCAGCGGACGACTGGAGGAGCCTGACAGAGTGGAGGAATACGTGTGTGTGTGTGTGTGTGTGTGTTGGGTACGCGCGCGTGTGTGCAGTGCTGCGTTGGCTCCTTGCGCTAGTGTCTCTCCCCTCCCTTCGTTCCCCGTAGCAGCAGGGCTATGCTGTGCTGAGCTAAAGTGTGTGTGTGAGTGTGCGTGTGTGTGTGTATCTGTCTGGGTTCTGGTCTGCTCTCGCTGGGCGGCAGTAGCAACAGCTGTGGAGGAGGAGGAGAAGTGGAGGAGGAAGGGAGGAGGAGGAAGGGAGGAGAGGAGAGGAGGAGTGGAGAAAAGGAGCAAGAGAAAGAGGAGAACTGTGCAGGACTACATTTAAGAGATTTTCCCCTGTAGCTCTTCTTTCTTTATTTCTTTCGTTTCTCACTCTCTTTCTTTCTCTCACTCTCTCTTTCTATCTCTCTCTCTCTCATTCTCTCTCTCTCATCTCTCTCTCTCTCTCTCTCTCTCTCTCTCTCTCTCTCTCTCTCTCTCTCTCTCTCTCTCTCTCTCTCTCTCTCTCTCTCTCTGACCACGCCCCTTAAACCAACACCAGGAAGTGGTTCTCTGTTTCAGCCACACTCTCCCTCTCACGCCGATAGGAGGAAATGAGAGAGTGATAGAGGGAGAAAAGGAGGGGAAAACCGCTTAGAAACAGGGGAAAGGAAAAAAAGGGCAAGACAAAAGAGGGGAAAATACATACATCGAATGTCTATTAAAATAAAATAAAAAATGAAATATAAATTGACGAAAAGAGAGGAAAGAAGAACAATGTTGTGAAACAACAGTGTTGAAAAGAAGTTACGAAGAGTTAAAAGATGAAGGGCCAAAGAAGGAATAATTCTAGAAAAAACGAGGAGGGGGAGGGACAAATTGGGCCTGGCTGTTGTCCTGACCTCTGCCCCCCTCCTCACCCCCTCTGCACATACACACACAGACACACACATACACATACAGACACACACGTACACACACACATACACCAACAGACACACACAGACACACACACAACTGGTCTGCTTTAGTCTGCACTATAGCCTGGTCTTGTCTCTAGCAGTATAGAATAAAGGGCAAACACAATTTAAAATATTTTCGAAAACAAATCTGCACTTTAATGCCTGCTACAAAAACCTCAACTCCCTGCACCCCCACACCCGACACTGAAAACAGACTGGGGCAAATGCTCAAAGGATTTGAAAGGATTTGCCCATCTTTCCGCCTCTGGAGAGAAGCTCTGCTCATTCCTGGATCAGGACCTTGATGCTGCAATATCCGGCCGACGTGGAGGCCTAGCCCCACTGGTGTCATCTGCATGACACCTAGCAGCTAACATCTTCCTCCCTGCCACACACACACACACACAC
Source organism: Mallotus villosus (assembly GCA_903064625.1). NCBI lineage: Eukaryota > Metazoa > Chordata > Actinopteri > Osmeriformes > Salangidae > Mallotus > Mallotus villosus. The sequence continues at coordinate 227,862 of CAEFZP010000457.1, read as the reverse complement.
ACACCACACACACCACACACACTCATTGGACCTTATTAGTTGTGAGTCTAGAAAGTGACTCCCACGTTGCGAGTGGCATCCGCTTCTTGAAACTTGACAGTTACAGAAAAGCGTTTCATCAGCATTCGCGATGCAAATCATTTACCCCTGCGAACATAGTTTCCCCAAAAAATGGCCTCGTGACAAAGTATCTTCACAGTAGCTTCACAGTTGCTTTCACGAAAACATGACAGTGTGAATACACACCTGATCTACCGGTAAACTGTATGTGCCCTCAGTTTTGATCAGCTGACTTCCAGTGAGCCCTGGAGAAAACGCACACCTTACTTCAACAGTCATTACTGTAAGAGAACGGGAGTGTTTCCATCTGACCTGCACCTCACCCGCCCTATGTTCAAGAACAGGTGCACTACAGTACGTTTTTCATTTCCTGTGGTACAGTCGTTTCATCCATCTGATATGAAATATCCTTCCCTTAACACTCTTCACCAGTATGAACACGGACACAACCTTTCCCTCCCTCTCTCTCGCCTTCATTTGATTATCTTTAGTTTGTTCTCTCTCTGTCTTTCTCGCTCTCCCACTCCTTTTCTTTCCCTACTCTCCTCTCTTTCTCTCTCTCTCTCTTCTCTCTCTCTCTCTCTCTCTCTCTCTCTCTTCACCCCCTCCCTGTCGTTTTCATGGGTCTCTCTCTTCACCTTCAAGACTGGTGATAATTCCTCTCTAATTGATGCGCAGCCTCAACCCTGGGTGCTAATCTCTCCAGAAACATCTACAGCAACCAGGCAGTGTACTGAATGATCCCCCCAACACGCCTGCCTCACACCGCTGCCTTTTACTGGGGGTCAACCTCTCACTCTCCCTCTATCTTTCTCTTGAAGTTCAACAACTCTAAGTCAGTCAACAGCATAGTCAGGACGGTTGAATGCGACAGCCAGTGCAGCTCGAGGGGTTGTGTAATGTGTTTACCCCATGTACGACTGGTTACCAGCCAGGTCACCCTGACTGGGGTGATTGGTGGTGGGGGTGGTGTGGGGGGGTGTGGAGTTGGCTGAGAGCCGCCCCGAGGAACGGAGTGATTGATGCTGTTCTGCCTCCATCCGAGACACATTAAAAAGCCTCCCTGAGATCTGGGCTCGCTGTGAAACTCAGACACTGACGTGGAATTTCCTCTGTTTCTCTGTCTCTCTCTCTCTCTCTCTCTCTCTTTCTCTCTCGCTCTGCAGTTGACATCACACCCATGCTGAACACACACACACACTCGTCCTTTCTCTCATATTCTTCTTCTGTCTCGAGGACCCCCTTCCTTTCCTTCAACGTCTGCCCAATTTTATTTCCATTTCCTTCCAGATTCTCTTCTTCTGCCTCTTCCTCTTCCTCGCCCTCGCTGCCACTTCATTTAAACTAGATTCAATGTTTCCATGGTGGGGTGGAAGAGGCAGAACACTTCCCACAGCATGAAGAAACAGCAAAGTGAGTGAATAAAATACATTCAAAAACAAATCAGGCACATGCTGTCTTTCTTCCATTCTCTCTCTTCCCCAATTGCTTCATTTGGATTCTCTGCATTTCCCTTTGTGTCCTTGGGGTCTGCCTGTCTCTGTGACGCAACATACATTTCATATTTAAACTACAGGTACCACATTCAGAGCACAGTTTAGTGGCTCCCAGCTGACAATTTACCTGAAAATATAGTACTTTGAATTAATTTTCCACACTCTATTTGTGAAGACAAACCAACCCTATTCATTAGAAGTCCTTATCATCAGTTTACAATCTGACTGTGTTTAATCTGTGATGTCAACCTCATCTCTTCTCACCCCAGTGTTCCTCCTCTCCTCTTTCCCCTTTTTTCTTCCTCTATGAAGATACTAGACAGTGAGTTGGAGAGTTTCTCTTTAGTGCACTTAGCGTCAGGTAGCTCCAGATGAGCCCAGAGGAGCATCAGAAAGTCTCTCAGTATGAGGAACGTGTCTGCAACAGGAAGAGCAACGCTGCGGTTGAGAAACTGTAGCTTGCTGCATTGCTAATTCCATTTTCGAAACTAGGCGGGCGGTGGTTGTCAGCGAACGTTAACTGATAGAGAACAGGAAGAGGTGTAAGAGTGTTTGAGTGTGCGTGTTTGTGTGTGTGCGTGTGTGGTTGTAAAAGCACCCAATCACCCTAAACCATAATGAGTGGCACCTAGTCAGAGGAAGCTAACTGGAGCTGGTGTGGTGTAACTCCTCCCGCTCATCCATATCTTTCACTGTCTCAATTTCTGTTTCTTTCTATCTTTCAATTTTGTTTCTTTATTTCTCACTGTCTCTCACTCACTCATTCTCTCTCTCTCTCTCTCTCTCTCTCTCTCTCTGCCGCTCTTACTATCTATCCCAGTCTGACTCTCTCTTTCTTGGGCGAACATCTCATCTCCGCTCAGCGCTCTGCTATTTCCCAGCCGTTTGTAAATGACACTGGCTAGCTGATGTGAACTCTCACTGCACTGGGGAAATGTCCCAGGCCCTTTATGAGCCAAACCCTAACCGCCCATCTATCACCAACACACACACACTCATACATACACACTCACACACACACATACACACACATATAAATACACACAAGCGTCTAAACACACAATGCTCTATTACAGGCATTCACACACACGTCAAAGACAGGCCTGCAGCTGAGCTACTTTCAGCGTCAGCCATTTCACAGCGTGGTTTCGGGGTTGCAGGCCAGTGGAATAGAGAAGCGAGCTACGTGCTAGCTTCAAAATGGCCGGCAAGATTCAACTCTTTTTCGTTATATATTGAGTCCCAAGATTTCCGCAAATAGAATAACTATAATGAGTTAATACGTTAGCAATGACATACAAAGATTGAAGAGGCTCACAAATCTACTATATAGCAAAGTATAACTGCCGGGGATTATTAGGACCAAAAATCAAATGATTCCGTTAATTTGAAAAGCTATTTAATTCTCTCTCTGGCACACTTGGGAGAAGCAGGTGCACATGAAGTGTGTCAGGTGTGAAACACAGATAGAGGAAATGTATATATGGCTGATTTGTCCCCAACTGACACCTGCACACAGTTGGCCATGCAGTTAGCATTCAGACTACAGTCTTATCACTGAGATAACACAAACACGAATGGCAACACCCTACACAACCAGCTATACTTTGGTCGGTCATTTCAGCCACTTTAGCTTTTTCTGTGAGAATTGCTTGAAAAATAAACAAAGTTCAAAGTATGGAAATGTTCAAAATGTACCCAGACATTTGTGTAGGAAGGTATGTACAACTACTATACAGCTAAAAGTTCAAAGTTCAAAATAAAAAGGCCTATTGCTCTTGACAAATAAAAACTAACGTTTTAAGAAAAAAAATTCTGTACTAGAGTCAATATGCAGGAGTGGAAAATATTTACTTGGCATGTACTTTTCTAGTGAAAATAAAAATAAAACACGCTGTGTGTATTCTCACTGCCAATTGAGAGCAGTTTGAAAAGCCCTGAGACCATTGCAGCTGTCTTACCTGTGTCTGCTGCTGACGTACCCTTACGACTGACAAGGCCACTCTGATGCCGGTCATGAAGTCATGCTGCGCAATGCATTGTGGGTCACATCTCTATCTCTCTCTCTCTCTCTCTCTCTATCGCTGTCTCTCTCTCTCTCTCTCTCTTCAACAACGGTGCCATGTCACAACCAGGCTGCCAATCAACCATCACTGCGCAATGCCTGGTCACCATGACAACCCCCCTTAATCTCATTTTCATCTTTTGCTTACATTATCTGCGGCTGCCAAATATGGTCATGCTTGTATGCCCCCTCCCACCCCCTGAACCCCCACCCCCTTCTTTGTCTCTTTGCTTTCACTTCCTCTTCCCTCTACATCTCCCTCCCTGTGTGAGTGTGTGTGTATGTGTGCGTGTATTCAGGCGTGTGTGTAAAAAGAGGAAGTCCCCTGACATCTCATCAGTTCGGAGGGGTGGAGATAAGCAGCTGGAGGCAGGAAGTGGGGGTGTGACTTGTGACCAAGTCACCCATTTAGGAAACTAAACAGAGAGGGAACCTTGAGGTAATCAGCCTGTTCAGGCCGTCCAGCCAGTCAGTTATCCAGCAAGCCAGTCAGCCAGCCAGCCAGCCAGCCGTGTCAAATGGTGGTTCCTCTTTTGGGTGGATGGGAGATAACCCCCCCCCCTTCAACTGGTGCCTAGAACCAACCTCCACATCACCATATACTGTAGCTGTGATCCGGGGAGGCACAGCCAGGTTCATTCGTGAGACAGGAGTGATATAATGATTCCATTATCTTGACGACAGCATGAACTAAAGGGAAATTGTCTGGCACTTGAGTGGACTGGACTGGACTCAACTCTAGGGAATGGAAGTCAATGAGAGCAGACCTAATTTAGTCTCCTTCCCACTCCCTTCACTCCCTTCCACATCCACTAGCAAAGTCCCTCCCTGCATCCCTCCCTTGCCTCCTTTTTCCTTTCACCCTGCACTCTTCCTTTGCTAGCTGCCAGGAAGCAGACTCCTTCCCTTTTTAGGCTCCCTGGACACCGTCGTCTGCAAACACAGCTACCGCATTCCTACCCTGCTACGCCAGAAAGAGAGGGAGGGACAGAGGAGGAAAGGGGGGGGTGAGGGGGAGGGGGGGTCAGAAAAAGAGGAAGGGAGAGGGAGAGAGGAAGAGTGATGGAGGAGGAGAGAATGCAGCGTTAAAAGAGGGCAGCATTTTTTACTTAATGGGTCGTTGTTACTGCAGTATGTGTCTGTCTCGTTCACTGAGTAAACACCGCAGCGCACGGTACACAGTACAGAACATCATCAGTGGGTCAGTTTGGGTAAAGTTACATAAAACACGGCCCCTGCTATCGACCAACACTTACAAGGGCACATTTACAGGATATAAACAGTAGCCAAAACGTGGTTTAAGAAGTGACACTTCTACACACGACGCGAGTACAGAGTTTAAAAAATGTCTCCATACTGTGTCATACAGCGAGAGAGAGAGACGTTTGCACATAGCTCTCCATCAACAAACATATTCAAATCTGATATAGAGCATCAATTAAATATACTCGACATCATTGCTATATCAATATATGTATTATTATTGAAGAGTACCTGGAGAGCATCCATCCTGCTGTCAGAGAGAGAGAGCGTATGTGTCTCAGCTCAGTCAGGGCGGGCTGGGCGGCGTGCTGTCACCTCTCATCACCCCGCTAATTAGCGCTGAGGAATAGACTGATCAGAGATGCTATTCTGGTCTAATCAGAGCTGCAGCCCACACCAGACTCTGACACGCTCTGCAGTGTCATGTTAAAAAGAGCCGCCCCGACACCCCCCCGCTCCCAGAACCCCCAACAGGACGTGGTCCGTACTAACAATTGTCTCTCCCTCCTTCTTCTTTGGTCCTTAAGTAAGGTGACTCTATTATGTACTGTCACACGGACTGCCATTTCCTAAGTAATGGGTTCTAGAAGATTCAGATAACTCCAGGGCTCTGTGGTTGCCGAACTGCAATGGAGCAGTAGAATTTTTACAGAAACGGCAGAAAAATAAAAGGTCCACAAAATCAATTAAGAGGACAGCTTCCTCTAATGTGTTGACATTGTGAATAAATGGATGTCTCAATACAACTTGCTATTCTATGAAATAGGCCTGGTTTAGATCAATCAAATGAATTACGAACACAATAAAATCAATAACCTGTCAATATAAAGAGTTTGTCTTGGTCTGCGGAGGGATCTGAACTGTCAATTTAGCTGCTACATTTTTCATCCATGACTCAGCAATTTGTTTGCTTAAACCACGATTTTCAACATTCAAATTCTACACTTCCTCTGTCTGAAACACCGGGTGGAGGGATGGCTACGTAGGCCGGTTGTACATGTATTTATTTATTTATTATACTTCTATTTAACCAGAGGAAATGACCTACTGAGGCCCACACCTGATCAAGGAACCTGGTCCAGAAAGACAACTGAAAAGCAATTACAGATATTAAACAGAAGGAGCCTTTATTTCCTTTTCATCGCCTTTCCGGTACCTCCATCCAGCCTACTGAAAGCAAAATCAAAGAATGCCTGCCACAGAAACTATATGATAACTGACAGAACATGTCTATAAAAATAGGCCCCTTTAAAGAGAGGGATTGAAGGTACTGAAACTTTCTTTCCAATTCTGTCAAATCAACACTAGGATTGACATGTCCCAGTTATCCTTCATGACAGACCATGCGCTCGAAATAACAGGATTAAATAGGGATTACAAAGATTTGCGTCTCCTGCGGTTGATCTCACCCTCATGTTTCATATCACGGTTCTGACGATACGTTAATTACGGCAGACAGTGATCGTGTAATCCGTGCTACGAGTGAGAAAAAGGATTAAACTCACCCTTCTTCCTACACCCCTCTTTATTCACATCCCTTCTCCCTCCCTCTCTCCCTCCCCGCTACACATGGCCTCCGTGTGGTCTGCTGCAGCAGTATGGGAAGATCTTGGGGAAACCCCACATCCCAATGACATTACCCTGCCCTCTCTCTCCTCCCAAACCCAACAAGCAGCCACCAAGCACATTGAAGTCAAAAGGTTGTAGAACTCTGTTTATACAACAGAGAAGACAATCTGATCATGTTTTCAGACAGCAATTTGGAGAGACAAAAGCCACATTGTTATGTTTCTTGTCTACCTGCTTCATGAAACTGTTTTTTCATTATACATCATGCTGTAGGCTACTTTCTGTGACACAAACAGCCTTTTCTGACAACATTTATACTTTCTAAACCTAGTGAAATGCAATTTCATCTGCCTCATTTAATACACGTTTAAACCGGAAATGGGTTCCCAATCTTGTAATCCATGTGACCTTTACTGTAAGTCACAGATGGCTCGTGATTGTGTAATGCATTTTCTCTTTGGTCTTCAACAGACAACAGGCCTTGCTGGAAACTAACACCTGTCAACAAAATGTAAAGGGTTACCTACGTTTAGAAAAGGGTTGTTAGTGGAATAGGAGCGACATCAATAAATCACGACATCCCAGTCCATTCTGCGGTCACCCTGCTGTGTGTCAGACCTGGCGCCTACTAGCTAATCCAGGCTAACGCTTATCGATCCAATTTGAACATCAATGCAATAGACACAAATGTATCATGGCAAGTTGGAGAGGACACTGGCAGAGGAGAGGAGGTTGGGTTGTTGTTGGAGAGCTCTGGGGTTGACTTCAGGGCCAGCTCAGTGTGGCAGGTGCTCTGCAAAGCCTCAGTGTCGTTGGGGGCCTGGATTGATCTACACCTGGAACGCCTGGTAGCACAGTGCTCCATGTGTATGATGGACCAAACTGGGGGCATATAAGGAAAGGGGGACCTGGTCTCACAAGCACTTACACTTTACTAAAACACTTTCCATGCACTCCTTGCACCGAAATCAGAGAACAAGCCACTTTGTAGCCTAGCAACGGCTGAACTCAACACACGCGCCGACTATAATTCCAAAACGAGCTCACCCAAGTGCCAGACATACGGTAATTATATCTGTGCTCAGCCAATCACGTACATCCATGGGCCATAAATAACAGACTGCTGCCCCACAAAGCTCCAGTCTGCGCCCCAAAAGTCAACAAACTATTTCTACGGTAGCGTCAGTACTGTGCTATGGTCAGTACTGAAAAGCGCCGGCCAAGACAGAAAGAGGGGAATGGAGGGAGCAGGAGAGAGAAGAAAAAACAAATGAAACCTATGATTACTTTGTCATTATGAAAAAGGGAGAGCTGTTAAAAGAAAATGACTTTCTAGGACCATGTATACTTTGCAATTAACCAAAGGAGACTGAAGAATTGCCTGATTTGTCGACGTTTGAAACAGTGGCACACTTGATTACAATCAATAGGTTGAGAGGGGAGGCTTATGAATTTGAAAATGTTTCCTCATGTGATCATCCTGAAATGTTGATGGAGTCTCATATGACTGCAATACTGACGTTTTTTCACGGGATCTGTCCTCAGGTGGGCCTTATGTGTTATGTTTCCCAGTAACACACGTCAGGACTAAGTACCGTGTATTAGAAACTATGGGGTTCAACTCGACCACTTGGGTCCCTATTTTTAGACTTTATGACCAATATTGAATTCCGCCTGAAGACATTTTCACACGGGGATGATTCAAGACGTCGCCTGTAACTATGGTGACAAATCTACAACAACGATCACACCGTGTCTCATGGTGGTTGGTGAGAACTGCTGAAAATGAGAGTTAGAGTACTGCATTAAAACACTGTTCTGTTGAACTGTTGTCCTGTGATTACAAGGTCACTAACTAAGGCCAACGTTCAGAAGGAAGTACGGCAGGTTCTAATTCGAATACCGAGGAAGAGGTCAAGATGGAAAATGGAAGCTATCAACTGAACAAACATCGATGACAGAAGCTCAGTTTGTCCCCCTCAGCCTTGACAAGCCAGTGACTCACTCCAATGACCAGTCCCACAGAGAAAACTGCTTAAGCCTGTACTTTTACTACCAAACTGGATGCTTTATCCTGTTCTGATGATTTTCATACATTTCTAGTCACTTATTTTCTTCTTGACATTCCTTGTTCGGTGAGTGCACATCATGGAGGTTCCGGATCGCTTAAACCTGTTGTAGCAACAAATAAAGGAGCCCAGAGCATCACCAGCCCCCCCAGATCCCCTCTGCAAGGCCAGAGAAGGAAGAGGGCTGGTGAGGGGGAGGCCAGCAGCTCCACCAGCCCCCCCAGATCCCCTCTGCCAGGCCAGAGAAGGAAGAGGGCTGGTGAGGGGGAGGCCAGCAGCTCCACCAGCCCCCCCAGATCCCCTCTGCAAGGCCAGAGAAGGAAGAGGGCTGGTGAGGGGGAGCCCTGGTGCCTCTGGCACTTATCAGATCATAAAAACAGATGTGTCCTACATTTCTGCCGCCTCACCCCCTCTCTCCTTTCACAGGGTGTCTAGCTCGCATTGGGGAGGTGACACTTTCTGGACTCCGGTGTGATGTGTCCCTATCTCTGTCCATCTCTGACTCGAACCCCTCTTTGGTAGGAACCTATGTCTAGTCGACAGTGTTGTTTCATTGGTTGTTACAGCACAGTGTGGCTTGGTGAAAGACTCACAGCTCGCTGTTTTCCTTTTCTCCTGTCATGACTCATTGCAGAGTTATCAGATGAGCTCTATTGTGATTACATGTGAACTCGGAAGCATATGATGCCATCAATTCATAATGATGTGGATGGCAGTTAAATAATTAAACTGTATAACATTCTATAATATATACCAACAATAATTTCACCAAAATAGTCATAGTTTGTTTGTTTGGATAGTGACAAGGAAATACATAAATACTGTGATTTGGACATTTAGGCAACAAGGTATCACCAAGAATAGCAGTGAACTGGTTGGAGTTAGTATTCACCTGCAGTTCTTTTCTCAGGGCCTATTGGCACAATAGCTGGCATACCTGCTTCAAGGTCGACACCACCAGTGTCATATTAAATTAGCCCTCCAATATTGTATTGCTGGCACTGTGTCAAGTGGGTTGCCTAAAAATGATGAGTCCGGAATACTCTGAACCAGCGTCTGTTGTTGTCCTGACCTTCTTCCTCGTCTAATGTCAATGCTTTGCGGCGACACCACAAACCAGTCTGACTGATCCATTGCTTTGCATTTGAAAAATGTATTCTTGGAAGTGACAGGACTGGAGGTGAACAAATGCAGTATGCCAGTGACGGAAATGTAAGTCACGCCACACTGACATCTACAGGTCGACCTGGCTACAGCAAACATGGACAGATGAAAGAGCTCATGTCTGCTGTCTTATCGCATTGAAGGAATACGTATGATGGTGTGAGTCGGCAAAGAACGACTGCTTTTAAAAACGTTGTGTTATTAAACCCCCCTGATAAAGTTGTCTGTATTCAGTCAGTTTTCTGCGTTACTTTTGTAAACAGTCTCAGTGGTATGTTAACACACCAGACAGGCACAGACAGACAGACAGACAGACAGACAGACAGACAGACAGACAGACAGACAGACAGACAGACAGACAGACAGACAGACAGACAGACAGACAGACAGACAGACAGACAGACAGACAGACAGACAGACAGTCACCCACACCACACCACACACGGGGGGAGGTGTTATCAGTGGTTAACAGTTCTAATTCTCTGGAATGGGGGGAACTTGGAGTATGTGCTAGAGTGTTGAAACATGCTATGCGACTCTCCCACTGAAGTGCTGAGTCACATGAGTGGGCCTTAAAACCCTGGTCACAGTTCAGCTGGTGGAGACAAATGAGAATGGACAAACAAGAAATAAGGCAAACTAGTAGTAGATGTTTTGATTTTGTAGGCAGTGACACAATAATACTTAGTATTTTGAGTAAGAAGCCTACTGTAAGTCTCTGGACGCCATGTGAGATGTGAAAGAAACCTATCAGCTTCCAACAGAGTGACTGGAACACTTCCTATTCGATGATGTGTTCTCGTCCACAAGGGGCATCTCCATGGACTTAACCTCTTCTGTTTACAAATAACGTTTTTGCCACAAATGGGCCAGTATTGATGACATTGCCTGTAAAAAGTGTGTGTGTGTGTGTGGGGGGGCATTTGATTTGATGACATGATTAGTCTATAACCTTAAAGAGGAAAAAATAAGAAAGATCTGGTACATTCTGGCTGCTGTGGTGCTCAACAGGAGATACTTTGTCGGCACACATCATTTGTTATCTAATTCCCTTTAACACATGTTGTGTTTGTCTGAATCATGTACAGCAATGTCAAAGAGGCCAAAAAGAAGCTTGAGTACACCTTTGAAAATACCCCAGAGATTCCAGTCGTGCTGAGGTTGACATTGATTGCATATCTCCAAAGATTCATTATGAGCTTGATGGTAACTTCGAAAACTATAACCCACACAGACGGAATTGTGCATTCATTTGCATTCATTTGCATTCATTCTTCTTCTTATGCGGATCATTTTGATGTCATTTTGATGACCTATTGTTTACTTTTTCCTTTAAAGCATAGTGTTTTTTTTTGTTTGAAACTATTTTGTATTCCTTATGGGCATTGTTTATAAGAGAGGCCAACATCTGAGAAATACATTTTAACAACAGCTAAACCGTTTTTTATGATTTACATTACATTCTATGTTTTAAGATTATGGTCATAAGAAATCAACTCTTTTAAACATTAATTACACAGCTGGAGTTTCTTAGTGACTTGGGAAGTGTTAATTCATTGTCATGTTGTTCATACGAATTTCTATGACATTAGTTAACCTAAGCATGCCCTCATGCACCTCTATGGTGGAAAGTTCATCCTAGCTGTGTAAGCTCAATTGACATTCCATGCTGATGTTGACCGTTGCATTAAAAAAAACACCAAACTGATGTGTTTGTTGTATTGTATTTTTAGGAATTTCCTAAAAAAAAAGAATCCCGTGCAGTGATGACATTGGATGACGTCAAAACGCAGGAAAAGGGACAACAGAATCATTTGAAACCTCGGATGTAAACGTTCTACCATATTTATGTCAACAGTTTACTGCATCTGCCTAATTTGAAGCACCATATAGATATCACTCACTCATGCATATCACTCATACACACTGCATGTGTTGCTTCTATGAGTTGGTCCAGTCGCTTGCAATATTAGCCATCGAGTCGCTACACACATCTGTGAATACCTTTATGACATAAGCTTTGTCAAAAGGGGTTATGCAAAACGATCTGATTTTCGGTATCACTATGTCATTGCCAGAAGGTCAGCAGTAGGAGGCCTTTGTCTCAATCGCGTGAAAGGCTGTGAGATTGAGACTTAATGGTTTTGAGTTTTTAACTGTCTTGAAACAAATCGTAACACTTTTTGTGCATTTAGTATGCTTTAGGCTACTTATGCGATTAGTGTGTAGCCTAGGCTGTGATAGGGAGGCGAGGGATGGAGGAGTCACGACGGCCGTGTATATCCTTACCAGATTGCTGCTTTACGTTGACAGAAGGTATAAATATTTAACTCGAGGAGAGAAAGTGGTAGGCATCAGGTCGCGCGGAAGAAAATGACTCTGTTTGTATCATGTGACATGATATCAATCGATGACAGTTTAATTGGAGGTGATCGTCTTAAAAACCCCAGATTGTTCGAGTAGGCCATGGCTAATTCGATTACAGATTCTGAATAAACGTGCACGCACACTAAAGTTTAAAGTGAAGGACGGGGATTGGGTCTTCTGAGATATCGTATTACTGGGTCAGATAGGGCGAATGTCCGAGGTAGGATATGGAACGTGTCGGGTTTGAGGTAAAGTAACAACACGACATTTGGTGATGTGTCTCGACTATAGCACCATGGACAGCGAACGGAAACTTGCGCTGGTGATTGGGGAAATGCAGTCGGAAATCAGGAAATTAAAGTTAGAAAATTTGGGATTAAAGAGAACAGCTGGAAATAATTTGCGACGTAATGTCACAGCACCCGTTTTGGTAGCAGCATACAAAAGTAAATCTAATTTGTAATATGTTGTCAATTTAAGCTCGCATGCATTTAATATAATGTGCATTGAGAAACCATATACCATTGTATGCCCTTTCTTGCCCTCAGAAAGCATCGTCATGACGGTGAGAAGATATTCAGTCTTCCAATCTCTGGGATACCACCATTGGGATAGAGTCCAAGGAAATGTGGGAGAGCTCAGCCAGCCTAAACTAGGCTACGGCGGGGACCAAAAAGACGTAAATTAGGTCGACTGTCTGAAATGTGAGATGGGACATCTTGGTTTATTTTATTACCTCATTTTATTAAGTCAGTCGCTTTCTAAATGTATCCAGTGAAGAAGTGCTACCATCTAGTGAATGTATGTTGTATTGCTTAACTTCTGTTAATCTCCAATTGGTTCATATTGCCTGTCATGACACGTCAGAATTGAAATGAATAGAACAAATAAAGATGTACACATGTCCTTTAAATTAGGCTACGTGTTTTTTTATTCATGTTACTTTACTACTTGTAATAACAATTCAATAACATCTGGCTAATGTATGGATCACCCTGGAATACTAGGCTATTTCTTTTGGGGAAAAATACACTTGTTGAATGGGATCTTTAATCTCGCGTGAACGCCGTTGCCACTGCGCAGTGGAGGATTGTTGTCCGCCATCACTGCACTAAGAAACTAGCTCAAAAACTGAGAGGAGCGAGTGACAACAACAAGCACAGAGAGAAGGACCTAATTCCAAAGGGAAGGTCGAGGGGGGATCCCTACCACTTTCCATTTGCAGGCCTCCTAGTAGTAAAAAAAAACAATATTTCATGTTAACGTAGACCCTGGACGTACAAACTAATCATGTCCAACCTCAAAGGCGGCACCAAGAAGGACACCAAGATGAGGATACGAGCCTTTCCTGTAAGTGTTGGCCGGGTATTCGAGTTGGTAGACGCAGACGCCGAGACGCGAGAACCGGGGATGTCAGTGGAGACTATTGGTAGCTTGACCCGTTCTGTAAGGTTAGCTAGCGATAGTTATTATAATAGCTGGGTGGCTATCCCTAACCTAGCTACTTTAGCCTAAACCAGCTGACGTTAAATACTGGGCCTGCCAAGTTGTAGCTATCTATTACTAGCTGAACAAATAAAACAAGCGGACAGCTTGCTACTAGCTAGCTAGCACTAATAACTTACTAAAATGTCACAGTCATACCTGGCTTGTTAGCTAGCTAACGTGATTTGTTAACTCGTTAGCAATTTAGTTAGCTTAACTAGACGCTAGCTACACTACCAACAAAGCTAAATGGTTAGCATGAAGTTGGTTAGAATAGCTAGCTACCAGATAGCTACCGAAATAATTAGTTTGTTAGCTAGCTAACTAGATCAGTAATTATATGACTGCTCCTAGGGTATTAAATATGACACTCCTGACTGTTGGGATTGCTCAATAACTGCAACTACCAACCAATACAGCAAGCTTGTTGTTGCGGTATATGCTGTTGACATATTAAGTTGTCATCTGGTAGCTATCTACAGTAGTCTATCTTGTAAATTACATATCTGTGACTAGCAAGCAGCGAACATATCAATCTATGACTGGGTCTTTGAATACGAGTACATACATTGGCTGCTCAAGTAATGTTGATGCAAACATAACATCATAGCCACACTCTCACCTGACTGAACGGATGCTGCAAAAGTTGCAGCAATGCCAGTGACCCGGCTGTCGCTGCTTAATGTCTTTACCTGGACAGTTGCCAGGCAGTGTACTAGGGAACATACAATTCTGCGCACATACCAGCAGTACCAGGTCGCTGCTGAATTGTGGATTATTTGGTCAATTTGACCAAGCTTTTGGCTTTGCACTTGTCTCCAGTTGAATTCCCATTAAAATGTGGTTGATAGTTTAGTGTTTGTAATGAATGTGTGTTAACCTGCTGCCATAAATGCACGCCTGTGCAAGCAACGGCTTACATGTCTTGGGAAAACAGGTTTTAACTGTCTGTACACAGTAGTCTCCTTTACCCATGGGTCTTTATTTGCATATTAGTTGTTTCTGGACCCCTTCAGAGTTAAAACACCTAACGGTGGAGGACCATTACATGTATTCCTGAGGGGCTCTCTGGAAGAGTTATGCTATGAAACTGTGTCCCACTGAAATGCTCTCTCTCTCTTTCTTACCTCTCTCTTTTGGTCTTATTTGAGGTGATATAGGCAGTCATTACCTTTCTAGTTTGACTAGTTTATCCAAAAGAATGCTGATCTTTACACTGGATAAGGAGTGGGTGGGATGGAGTACAGTAGGCCTATTTTTTGATGGTTTTGAAGAGGACTTGTACTTGAGGAAAGTCATCTTGTCAAGCACAAGTGATCAGCTGAATTCAAAATGGTTAGACCTAATTGATTAGTTTCTCTATTTCTCTCATACTGGAATTTTATACTTTTCTTCACCTAGTCAAAGACGAGACTTTTCCTGACCGAATCTGCTCATGAATTAATGATGCTTTTATGTGCAGGCTAGCAAAACAACTCCATCGTTTCTTGTTGTTGTTGGTCTTAAGACTAGGTATGCATTCAAATTGACTGGACTGTTCTTGATATTAATTTGAATCCACCAAACCAAACAGGCCCATCGGACAATGTTATTGTGACATGTTGACTCACTTTTCTGTCTTTTAAAACAGCGATATATAGCCATCAGACTAGAGCACACAATATTAAGCCTACAGACCACAGTTAGTCTGTTGACTATTCTAGCATTACTAGCACCACTAGCATTTTGTGTTGTCCAAGGGATCATAAAGTGCACTCATTCACAGCCATAAACAGCCTGACATTACCCCCGTGACTGGTCTGTCAACTGCTGCCCGGAAGAGCAGGAGTATTCAAGCTATGCACGCTTGAAAATGCAAAGTCAAGATAGACTAACCCCTCCTCATTTTTCTTCCTCTCTCCCTGTCTGTCTCTCTCTCTATTTCCCCCTTTCTCCCTCTCTCCCTTCCCCCTCCCTCCTTTTAGATGACGATGGACGAGAAGTACGTCAACAACATCTGGGACCTGCTGAAGAACGCCATCCAGGAGATCCAGAGGAAGAACAACAGTGGCCTGAGCTTCGAGGAGCTGTACAGGAACGCCTACACCATGGTGCTCCACAAGCACGGCGAGAAGCTCTACACGGGCCTGCGCGAGGTCGTCACAGAGCATCTCATCAACAAAGTAAACTCTCCCCCCGTCTCAGTTCAGTGTATTGACTGGACTGCAATGCACGCTTGTGTTCAGTGAGGAGCACAGATCCTAAAGGTGTGGAGAACTGTGGGAGTGGAGAGGAGCCCCTCCCAAGCAGCTGGTGGGGGGGGGGTGACTCAGAGTGATCTCTCGCCTACTCTTCTTCAATCCCCATTGGCACACCAGTGAAAAGGTCTGCCGCTCCACCAGACGCGCGCTGGCTAAGCCGGTGTGTCGGTGTGCGGATGGCGTGACAAGTCCCCCCCCTGTAGACAGCAGACATGTTGTTCTCGGGGCACCCTGACCTGCAGCCCGTGGCCGGCCCTGCCACAGAAGGGTAGATGGCGTCTCTACCGCCTATGAATATTACATGGAGCCCCCTGTGTCCAGACAGCAGACGGCTTTGTGGTGAAGGGTCATTAACCTCACTTGATGTCACCCCTTCTCTCCCCTGCCTGTCTGAGAACAGAGCTGGGTTTGAATACTCTCTCGTGGTCTTGGATCTATGGCTTGTTTTGCGAAATGCTACTACTGGCTGCCCCAGAAAGATAGCCTAATCTAGCAATGCATCCGTTCAACCCTTGTAGAAATGTGCCCCGCTCACAACTGCTAACAGCTGACTGAATGAACTGTGAACTCGTAAGATAATCAATCAATCTCTCTGTCTGTCTCTCTGTCTGTCTCTGTCTCTCTGTGTCTCTCTGTGTCTCTCTGTGTCTCTCTGTGTCTCTCTGTCTCTCCCTGTCTCTCTCTGTCTCTCTGTCTGTCTCTTTCGGTCTTCCACAGGTGCGGGAAGACGTCCTGAATTCGTTAAACAACAACTTCCTGCAGACGTTGAACCAGGCATGGAATGACCACCAGACAGCCATGGTGATGATCAGAGACATACTCATGTACATGGTGGGTGGCCTGACCGCCGTCTCTCGTTCTGTGTGTGTGTGTGTGTGTGTGTGTGTGTGTATGTTGCTGCTGTTCTGATCTCTGCCGACCCCGACTGATTCATCCCCCTCAAGTGTTTATCCCTGATTTAAAGGATGCTGTGACGACTGACCTCACTGTTCCTCTCTGCAGTCTCCATATCTTAACCTAGCCATTTTCTGTAGCTGGAACAAAAGCTTCTGTTGTTTTACTTATCCATTTTGTTGGGCAACAGGCAAGTCTGCTTGATTTACTGTAGCAACACTGAGTTTGTGTGTGTGTGTGCGCGTGCATGTTTGTGTGTGTGTGCATCTCTGTGTGTGTGTGTGCGCATGTGTGTTTGTGTGTGTGTGTGTGTGTGTGTGCGCGTGTGCGCGTGCGTGTTTGTGTGTGTGTGTATCTGTGTGTGTGTTGTGTGTACTGTACATACCCTGGAGGTGGAGCTGGGGAGCACGGATCTAACAAGGACACAGTCGGTATTGAGACCGAGTTCTCTCAGGGGAATATTTTGTCCAACTCTCTCTCTCCCTCTCTCTCTCTCTCTCTCTCTCTCCTCTCCTCTCTCTCTCTCTCTCTCTCTCTCTCTCTCTCTCTCTCTCTCTCTCTCTCATCCCCTCTCTCTCATCTGCTCTCTTTCTCGCTCTCTCTCCTATTGTTATTGAGGATATGCTGCGCGTGGTTACCAGTTGAGCTGACGTGATAACTGTGGCTTGAGTCCCCTGTCTGGAGAGGCAGCCAGGCATGTCTCAGCCATGTTCACAGTGCAGCTCCCTCCGGTCACAAAGCATTCCCACCCACACAGCTGCGCCCGCATTAGCATTTATTTGATTTTGTTGCAGTGGAGCCGCGTAGCGTTACGTAAGGTACGCGGACGGCCGCCCACGTGGTAGCCGCTCGCCGTTCACCACCGCAGCGGTTCACTCCTGTCTCCGCCCCCCCTCTCCAGGACCGCGTGTACGTGCAGCAGAACAACGTGGAGAACGTCTACAACCTGGGCCTCATCATCTTCAGGGACCAGGTGGTCCGCTACGGCTGCATCCGAGACCACCTCCGGCAGACCCTGCTGGACATGATCGCCCGGGAGAGGAAGGGCGAGGTGGTGGACAGGTGAGGGGAGCTCGCCGCCGCCCTGGGTCGTCGTAGCGATGACGTGTGGCTTCACTGAGCCTGTCGGATGCACAGCCGACTGACACGAATGTTTCTGCTTGATGACAGGCCCAGGTTTAATAGTGTCTGTGTGTGTCTGTGTGTGTGTCTGTGTGTGTGTGTGTGTGTGGTGTGGTCTGCAGGGGAGCGATCAGAAACGCCTGTCAGATGCTCATGATCCTCGGCTTGGAGGGCCGGTCTGTGTACGAGGAGGATTTCGAGGCGCCTTTCTTAGAAATGTCGGCAGAGTTCTTCCAGGTGAGTTGTGTAAAGACCTCCCCCATCACACCATCCATCCCAACCAGGAGACCCGACCACTGTTGACCTTGAGCGTGCCAGCAGCACTCAATGTTCCCTCTAAGCCGCACGGCAGCCCGCAGACCATTCGAAGGGCCCGCGCACTCGATTTCAGACCACATCAAATTAAATCAGTATTGTTTTTTAAAAATTATTATTTTAGAATAGTTAGAAAGTTTAGCCACGAAGAAGCGGGGTTCTCTGCAAACTTTGCTCAGAGGCGAAAACAAAAGGCGAGTTTACCGTTCTATATAGCCCGCTGATCGGTTGCGACAGAGAACGGGTCACAAATTGCTCACATTACTGAGGTTTGCGCTCAGACACATTTCTATTGGCTCAGTGCGGAAACACATTTGAGGGGAACATTGCTGGCACTGCAGAGAAACATGTTTACACAACCACAATGATTTGGCTGACTTGAAAACAGACAGTTTGGCACCACTTTGGAAATAGTACCATTATTTCATTGCATTTAGAGTGAGATCTCGTCAAATGCATGAATGCTTTCCAAATCTTTTGAAATTAAGAAACACAAATGTTTTCCATTATATGACCGCATGATTAATGATTCATGTGTGGGTAAGAAGTGTATCCATGGAGAATAAGACGAGTAGTAGCTCATTTACATGTCATCTGCATGCATATCCCACTCACAAGGCTTTGCAGGAACAGATACATCAATGTCTTAAACATTTAGGATATTTTCATTTATTTTATAGTGTATATATAGTATGCACCATGCATGAGTGAATGGATAAAAAAAAAGATTACATCTCTTTTGCCCCTGGAAAGCTGACCCACTGCCCTTCCCTCTGTCCATCCCAGATGGAGAGCCAGAAGTTCCTGGCGGAGAACAGCGCCAGCGTCTACATCAAGAAGGTGGAGGCGAGGATCAACGAGGAGATCGAGCGGGTGATGCACTGCCTGGACAAGTCCACCGAGGAGCCCATCGTCAAGGTGGTGGAGCGAGAGCTCATCTCCAAACACATGAAGACCATCGTGGAGATGGAGAACTCCGGCCTGGTCCACATGCTCAAGAACGGAAAAACAGAAGGTTTAGAAAAAAATGGGCCCTGTATTTTGGGATAAATGTATTTTTTTGTAGGGGGGGGGATTGTTATGCGGAATTGTGTGAACACAGGAAGAGATATCCCCGTAGCGACCCTGCTCCAGATACGAGCCAGGCAGCCCTGTTTCACTAGAGCTCATTTGGCAGTCTGTTTGCTCTCCACCTGATTGAAGCTGAAAGCAGGAGCTAAACGTGAAAGTCCAAACAGGATGCTGCAGAGGCTGTGATCCCGTGTCTCCAAACATCTCCTGCTCCCCTTCTAATTAGCGTCTAATTGATCAGACGGGAAAAGAAAGACATCAATAACTTTTTTTATTATCATTATTCGCAATGACTGGAGCCTTTTGTCTGTCGTTAATGCTGTCGGTTTGGGTGTACCCATAGACGTACACATCACGTGATTCCAATATGAAGCTTCTCTCTCTCTCTCCCCCCTCAGACCTGGGCTGCATGTACAAGCTGTTCAGCCGCGTGCCCAACGGCCTGAAGACCATGTGTGAGTGCATGAGCTCCTACCTGAGGGAGCAGGGCAAGGCGCTGGTGTCGGAGGAGGGCGAGGGCAAGAACCCTGTGGACTACATCCAGGTACACCCTCCTGGTCTGGTTATTTCTAGAACCTTCCTCCCCCAAAAATCTATCAAGGACACATTATTAGTATTGTCCTTAGTCGTAGACGGGGCTCAGACGATGTCGCCGGCTTACCCGTAAGGCTGGGAAATGACAGGATTGGTCGGAATCACGGTTGACTTTGACCTGAACCCTCTATAACGCGGTCGTGTGGTTTTCCCACAGGGTCTGTTGGACCTGAAGACGCGCTTCGACCGCTTCCTCCTCGAGTCCTTCAACAACGACCGCCTCTTCAAGCAGACCATCGCCGGGGACTTTGAGTACTTCCTCAACCTCAACTCGCGCTCGCCAGAGTACCTGTCGCTCTTCATCGACGACAAGCTCAAGAAGGGCGTCAAAGGGGTGAGTGCGTGCGAGAGGGGTGTGTTTCCTCGCCCCCCTCCCCATGTGATGCTAGTGAACCAGACTCGGGTGGTCTCTTAGACGCTGAAAGCTCCGACAGTTAAAGGAGGCCCCGTCGGGGTGGAATATGGGGCGAAAGGAAGGTGTGTTGCTTTGTGTCCCGAGTGTCTCTTCGTTAGCACGTGATTTTGATTCCGTACGCTCCGAGCACTTCGAAAGTGGTCAGCTCTCGTGCGCGACAGTAACAGTCCGGGTTCCTGTGTGTGTGTGTGTGTGTGTGTGTGTGTGTGTGTGCAGCTGACGGAGCAGGAGGTGGAGACCATCCTGGACAAGGCCATGGTCCTGTTCAGGTTCATGCAGGAGAAGGATGTGTTTGAGCGCTACTACAAGCAGCACCTGGCCCGGAGACTGCTCACCAACAAGAGCGTCTCCGACGACTCGGAGAAGAACATGATCTCCAAGCTCAAGGTGAGGCTGGAGACGAGGGGAAGAGGTGGTGGGTGGGTCTGTGGGTGGGTGTGTGTGTGTGTTTGTTCCCCATCCTCGGCATGATGCCCTGAAGACCGTTACAGCTGTCACTCACTGTTCCGTCTGTGTGTGTGTGTGTGTGTGTCTGTGTGCGCAGACGGAGTGCGGCTGTCAGTTCACCTCCAAACTGGAAGGAATGTTCCGGGATATGAGCATCTCCAACACCACCATGGATGAGTTCAGACAGCACCTACAGTCCACGGGGGTAGGAGCGCCCACACACCCTCCACACACACCCTCCACACCCTCCACACCACTGATGATGTACACTAGGGTCCAGGAGACTGAGGCCCCCCTGAACATTTGAAAGGGGGGGGAATTGAAGACTGAGAAAGCCAAGCGAGCTCTTTGGAACATTGTCCATTCATGCTCGGATAACGTGGGTCTTAAGGTTTGCAAAAAAGGCACGGCAAAGACATACCAAATACTAAGATATTCTCAAATTCACATACCTTTTTGGGAAGATTCAACTTTTCGCTCCTTGTTAAGCTGATGTTATCATTGGAAATTATTACTTATCTTTTTACTATATTTGGAACAAATGCAAAATGGAACTATTACATTATTAAACAATTTGACCCGTCTGTATGTAGATATAAACTTTTGCCTATTTTTATTTATGTGTTTACAGAATTAAATGAATGGATATAATTCACTAACTCCTCCTCCCTTCCAGGTGTCCCTAGGAGGTGTCGACCTCACAGTCAGAGTGCTCACCACTGGCTATTGGCCAACACAATCGGCCACGCCCAAATGCACCATCCCCCCCTCCCCCAGACACGCCTTCGAGGTGTTCAGAAGGTAGGAGGCCTGATCCACCCAGACAGGAACCTGGGATGCATTCCTAACCCAAATATACCTAAATGTTTTATTTTATTTATTGGTCTATTTATTTATTCTACATATGCATGTATAAATGTCACATATCGTGTGTGTATACAAACTATATATACAGTAGTAAATACAATAAAAAAAATATTTATTCAGGAAAATGTTTAATTTTTTAATATTTGAGTGATGGCCAACATTGTGTGTGTGTGTGTGTCCTCCACCAGGTTCTACCTCGCCAAACACAGCGGCAGGCAGCTCACTCTCCAGCACCACATGGGCTCTGCTGACCTCAACGCCACCTTCTACGGGCCCATCAAAAAGGTACGTCACGGGGCACGCGGCCACGCCTGATACCGTCTGTGTCTCGTCTCGTCTGTGTCTCGTCTGTTCTGATACCGGCTGTGTGCTGTCAATGAACAGAAGGCATGATCGGTATGATATTAAGGAGTGAATGGGTTATTCCCTCTATCTTTTTCTCTCTCATGTTGCCTCTCCTGTCGTTCCCTCTATGCCTCTCTCTACCCGTCTGCCCCAGGAGGACGGCTCGGAGGTCGGAGTGGGCGGGGCCCAGGTGACGGGCTCCAACACCAGGAAGCACATACTGCAGGTGTCCACCTTCCAGATGACCATCCTCATGCTGTTCAACAACCGGGAGAAGTCCACCTTCGAGGTAGAGTCTGGCTTGGCACACACACACACACTCCCTCACTTACGCTCTGTCGCAATCACTCTCCCCTTTTACCTCATTGTTGAAGAGCTTGAAATGTTTGGTGTCTAGTGCAAGTTTAACCAGTGTCCCCCCCCCTGCAGGAGATCCAGCAGGAGACAGACATCCCCGAGCGGGAGCTGGTGCGGGCGCTGCAGTCCCTGGCCTGCGGGAAGCCCACCCAGCGCGTCCTCACCAAGGAGCCCAAGTCCAAGGAGATCGAGAACGGCCACGTGTTTACAGTCAACGATCAGTTTACCTCCAAGCTGCACAGAGTCAAAATACAGACAGGTGGGGCTGTCCTCGGAAGGCCTTTCATTCTACCCATACCCTCCCCCTCCCTGAGCGTGGATTTGTTTCTTATTCGCCTGTACTGACAGAACCCCCTGTGCGCCCTTCCCCCCCTCCCCCCCCTAGTGGCCGCTAAGCAGGGGGAGTCGGACCCCGAGAGGAAGGAGACTCGGCAGAAGGTGGACGACGACAGGAAGCACGAGATCGAGGCGGCCATCGTCCGCATCATGAAGTCCAGGAAGAAGATGCAGCACAACGTCCTGGTGGCAGAGGTGGGTGGGACACACGCGACGCTGCCGCGATCCACTCGCGCACCGTCACTGCAGTTTCACACACCAGGGAATATCATTCCCTTTTGCTCAAAACCGGCTCTTATATATTCTTGTGATATTCCAATATGTATTTTCAATGGTGAATATTTCTTTCCTTATTTTCTGAGACTGTCTCGGTAGCGAGAAGGGCTAGAGCGCCCTCACGTGGCTTCACGCTGGTGTGTGTCGTGAGTTTTCTGAGGGGGTTGTTTGTGTTCACTTCCCCCCAGGTGACCCAGCAGCTACGTGCTCGCTTCCTGCCCAGCCCCGTGGTCATCAAGAAGCGCATAGAGGGACTAATAGAGAGAGAATACCTGGCACGGACACCAGAGGACCGCAAAGTCTACACCTACGTAGCATAAAGAGCAAGGGGATGAAAGAAGAGGTGGAGAGAGAGGAGGAGAGAGAGGAGGAGGAGGAGAGACGGGAGAAGGTGTTGTTTTTTTTTGTTTGGACGGTTGTTCGCATGGACTGGGAAGTTCCTTTTAAAGATAAACGCTGGTAAGCTGACTCATCACCCCTTACAAAAGAAAAATGAAATAAAACCAGATGTAAACGGATTAATAAAATGTCAACGAAAACCAAGTGTCGTAGATGATTTTAAATCAGGCCCCCCACTCTTCTTCCCCCCCCCACCCTCCGTGAGTATCAACATGGGAGGATTCAGCAGCTTCAAGCTTTTCACTGTTTTACCCTTGTAGAGATCAACCTTAAAAAGAATCCCTTGGGAAAAATGTGAATGCACCACATTATTATTTTTTTTGTTTTCAATACTGTACAAAAATGAGAAAATGAATTATTAAAAACAAAACAAAACAGCAAATGTGGATTGCTACAAAAAGGAAATAAAAATATTGAATATTGACGTTGTGTGTCCCTGTTTTTCCTGTTTTACACATCATTTCAACCCATTTCAGACATATCACTTTATTTTCAAAGAAGCAACAGTATAGTATTAAGGACTGCTCAAATAACCTGATAACTTTATATTAATTTAATCATTTGGAAAATGTCCACTCATTGTTTTAATGACAGCAGTGTCTCACAGCAGAACATCTGAATGAGAAACTTAGTCTCAATGTCATCACCCACTGTAGTGTGACACTGCAAATCCTGGTGGTGTTAGTGACAAGCTGTTCTGGTGGCATGGTGGGACCTCCTGAGGAAGGTAATGATGTAGACCCAACACCCACAACTGTACCCCACCTAACATTGAATCTGGCCCACCCACGTAATCATGTCTACATTAGTGTAAACTGCAGTCAATTTAGTTGCAAAATGGCCCCAAATATAATTAGCTACAGTAATATCTTCTTAGAATTGACTAGTGGTGTGATCACCAGATCACCAGATCACAGCACTGGGTCAGGCAGCTTGCTATCAATTGTCCAAATACTTTTAATGCTCAATTAGACCACATGAACAGAAGCCGCAGCCCATAGTGATACCGCGATGTAGAAATCTATTCTGGGTAAGTGAGTGTGTGCTGCTGGCTGGGTCAAATCTCCGCATGGCCACTCAGTTAGGTCTGGAAGGGTCTTGGCTGCCACTGGACTGGCTGTCAGGCCGAGCAGACTGGGCCAGCGTGTCCAGCCGGGCCACAAACATCTGGACCTCCTCTTGGGTGCTGTGGGTCCAGGCCAGGGGCAGGTGGGCTGGCACAGCGCGGCGGTCTGAAACACACACGAGTCACGACACGCCATCAGAGGAAAACTCACGCTTTTCTTTTCCTTTGAAATAGAAAAGTGCAATCTGACGTCCCCTAGAAACAGTGGATCTGGTATGCTGCCAGGATGCTGCCAGGACGCCTGACCCACCTTGGAAGAACTGCCCGCTGGGAGTCTTGGCTGCAGCCCTGGTCAGGGCCAGCCACACGACCGTGTCAGCCCCCTGCTCTGCACTCCTCAGACGAGCTCCCATCATCTGGTGGAACCGAGGCATCGCCGTGGAAACAGCTGGTGGGGAGGTCATTACCATACCATAACATTGGAGGTTACAAGTGGGTTGAACAGATACAGCTTGAACATTCTATTCATGTGTGTGTGTGTGTGTGTGTGTGTTGTGTGTCTGTGCAGGCACGTGTGTGTGTGTGTGTGTGGTGTGTGTGTGTGTGTGTGTGTGTGTGGTACTAACCTGGTGTATCGGCCCAGCCTGGGTGCATGGCAGAGAAGTGAATGGCAGGGTTGGCTTTGGCCCAATACTCAGTTAGCACCACCTGCTGTCTCTGTAGGGGAACACACACAATCACCTGAGACTGGGGTCTATTTATTTCCTCCTATTCAATCTCTATGTAATCTTGCCTAAGATAACAAGGGATTGCTCTACAGTGCCATGTATATTTGGCAGCGGCAAATCTTTTTGGAGGATGAAACCCCTTTATGTTCAATGGACCTCCAAATCCAACTAAACTGGAAAGCGTCGAACACGATCGTCTCCCTTCCATCCCCCACCTTGTTCTGGGCATAGACCATGGTGCCGTCGAAGCGAATCCTCTCTGACTGGAGGTCATCTGTGCACAGCTTCAGGACCAGCATGCCCCCTGAGGACACAGTGATCTGACCACCCGGGAAGAGAGAGACAGTCAGCAGGTGTGTGTGTGTGTGTTTGTGCATGTGTGTGATTCTGTGTTTGTGTTGGCGCGTTCATGCACCCACCACTCTGGGGTCTCGGCTTTTCTGCAGGAGTGGAAGTAGGCTCTGTGTGAGGATGTACATGCCTGAGAGAAAAGACAAACCACATCACACGCACACAAACCTCTGCGACGGTATGGGTTCAAAGGCCCAGGCCAATTTGAATGGTGGTACTCGATCAAATGGACTGTGGCTACTAGTTACTCATCGGTATGTGGTTTGTGAAATGGGGAAGAGGAGGGGATTACCCAGAGTGTTGGTGGCAAAGTTGTTCTCCAGTCCCTCTGTGTTCACCTCTCTCTTGTTCACCATGCAGCCAGCATTGTTGATCTGACATAACAGAGACCAACATCCTACGTCATACAGTAAGATGATTGTGAAACCAAGCTTTTCTAAAGTACATGTGCATGTGTGTGTATGTATGAGTGTGTTGGAGAGGGGGTCTGCTCACCAACACGTTTAAAGATGGATACTGCTTCTTGAAGGCCTCTGCAAACTCCCACACCTTACGCGTTTCAGACATGTCCAGAATGTGGACATGCACTTCCTGGAATGGAAATGAAACATCATCCAATGCAGGGTCTGAAGTCGGGGATCACACACACACACACACACACACACCTTTCCTACTTACCGTGTTGCCAGACTCCTTAACAATGTCCGCCCTGGCGTCCTCAGCCCTGTCCTTGTTCCTGCACACCATGTGGAGCGTTCCCCCTGGGGGATTGGTGGGATCCAACACAGAGCGTCATGACACAGCAGGGCTTCAAGCCTGCAGTGCTGAGCACAGAACAGTACCATCATGAGACACGCCCCTCCATCTTCCCCACAGCTCCACCTCCTTACCTTTCTTGGCGATGGCCATGGCAGTGGCTTTCCCTATGCCGCTGTTGGCTCCTGTGATCATGAAGGACCTTCCCACCACAGACAGGTTCAGGTCCTCAGCCACAAAGCTTCTGGATTCGGCCTCATATCCACTCCTGAGGAAGAAGCTAAATCAATCCATTGACCCCATGTACATCTGTAAACGGTGTTTGTGTCATCTTGAGTGAATGATGGAGACAACAAGGCACTGCAATTGGCAGCAAGCTTGTGTATTTATGTAAGCTCTAATGGCCACACGGATTTGAGTGTGTCTGTGCGCAATGATTTAGCAAGCTCTTAGAGAACTGGTCAGCTGTTGGTGTGACTGCCTACCTCAAATGACTGGGCACTTAAGCTGTCAATAGCACTATTGTTAAGGGGGTGAAAAGAAGGTTTGTGTGCGTGTGGGTGTGGGTGTGTGTGAGAGAGATTGTGTGTCTGTCTCTGAGTGTGTTACTTAAAGTACCATGCTGTGATCGATACCATTCAGTACACTAAAATACTTTAACATATACTTAAGTACAATGAAGAGGTTAAAGTAATATATGTTAGTAACTTTTGTTTCGAGTTCATACGGTAAAAAACATGGGGGTTACATGGTGAACAGCTTAATAAGTAAACAGTTATTTTATCTATATCTAAACTAGTATATATGAAACTGTTGAAAACGGACAAACGGATAAACTTACCTCGTATATTCGTGAATTCCTTTTAAGAACCAGACGATATTGCGGTACAGAGACATTGCTTTTCATGATCAAATAGCCTAAGCCTACAACAAACCTAAAGACGACCCCATGTAGGCAGCAAGTACTAACAACTGTAGAAACTCACGTCATGTGCATGTTTGAGTGCTGCTCTCTACCGACGTCAGGAAGAATGACCATTGGAATTGAAAAACATTCTGGTCTTCTGACCTAAACCCATTGTTCATAAAGCCTGACCTGTATAAAAGCTATAATATTTATTTAGTCATAATTATCATCTCCTAGATTTGTGCTAATACGACCCTATTGAAACAAATAGTCCTAGGCCTACGTGAAGGCTGATAAATGCATTTATCCATGACAAGATTTAATAACTTAAAAATAAATTAAGGTTGTTGTGTATATGTTTGGTAGTTTTGTCAAGAATGTATAGCAAGAAAAAACGTAGGTGTCCAGTAGAACACCTCCTTGTGCCACAGGTAGGTCTGTGGGTCGGTTCCACCTCGGAATAGACCGAAGAGGGAGGAGTTTTCCAACTTTCACACTGGAACGACCATTCAGAGAACGACAGCAATGAGCTGTTCCGAATTCTCTAATCCGAGGGGTGGAGGGTAAAGTGTTTCACAGATATTTTATTGAGCAATTAACTGAATAGGATTATACCTCATATCAAGATGGTGAGTAAGTGTTTTAAAACGTATTTTATGTGAGCGAGCTGTTCCAATGACGAGTCAGATCTATTCCGTCGGTAACTATATGCACCTGTCGCTTCTGCTTGTTTACTAATAGGCTAGGTGTCAGGTGAAATAACGAGACAACAAAATTGTATCTAACTGTTTTCAGCGTAAAATATAAACTATAGGTGCATTCTAAATCAACATAATGTAGGCCTAGTTGTATTTAAAGTATCCTTTCTACGCTTGTTATATTTTTGGGCGAACTATAGTCAAACCTAATGTGTAGCCTATTTCCTCAACCTGTCGCTTCGGTAAAAACATGGAGGTTACATTACGGGTGTAACAGGTTATTTTACTTTTTGTTGGTGATTCGGCCCCATGAGCGTGATGTCCATTTGCCTAAATTGGAGCCACAAAGGTCAACTTTCAGTTCTTCACAGGTCTACTGTACTCTACTGTACGTTTTAGAGAGTCTCTGTGTTTTTAAAGAATTGTATTAAAATCATTATGGTGCCATTGTCACCAAGAGGCTATAGCCTAACTTCACTGAATCAATTGATTTTAAGAGACTCACTTTAAATTAAAAATGCATAGTATGCAGGCCTATGTCTCTCGTTCTCCTTTTGTCATCACCGTTTCTTCCTGACATAGCCTGTAACATGAATTTCCAGACAGAACATGTTCAACTTCAACTCTTGAGTTGAACTCTGTTCAACTATTGACAGCAAGTCAGCAACACATCCGCAACAAAATGTTGCCTAGACATTTAGTCTATCCTCTGAAGTCCACAATGAGAGGAAGATGAAATGGGAACGCGTGCAACACAAAATACACTCACACATGGCAAATGTATGTCAAACACAGCCAAACAAAGCAAGGAAGCACTGTCTAAACATTTGAAACATCCCTCCTTACCTCCTGTCCTCATCCTTAGAAACAAAAGATGACCAAAGTTCAAGACCAAGTCCCCCCCGTCGTTTCCTCGCTTCGTTTTGTTTAGACTAAGTTAATCTGTAATCGTAGCGCACACAAGGGAATAGTTGACCAGACCAATCACTCTCTCTCTCTCTCTCTCTCTCTCTCCTCTCTCTCTCTCTCTCTCTCCTCTCTCTCTCCCTCTCCTCAGATGCGCTTCCTGTTGCTCTTCAGTCGCCAGGGAAAGCTGCGGCTGCAGAAGTGGTTTGTGACCATAGGGGAGCGCGAGAAGAAGAAGGTCATCCGAGATATGACCTCCATGGTGCTGGCACGGAAGCCACGCTCCTGCAACTTCCTCCACTGGAGAGACCTGAAGATTGTTTACAAGAGGTTAGCCCACAGCCCCCCATCTCAGCCTCCTTACCTAAGCCCTCATTGGCACAGACCTCATGCTGACCCATGTCCCACCTATCCCCCTTCCTTTCTTCCTCACGTTTGCTTACTTCACTGGCGCGTTACACTTCCTCATTGTTCCTGATTGGCTTCTGTTGTAGGTATGCCAGTCTGTATTTCTGCATCGGTCTGGAAGACCAGGAGAATGAGCTGCTGGGCCTGGAAGTGCTGCATCGCTACGTGGAGCTGCTGGACCAGTACTTTGGCAGCGTAAGAGATTATTGTTCTTCCATTGTTCTCCCTGCTGTGTAAATCACTGGCAACTACATGCACGCATCGCCCGGAACTGGGAAAATAAGTACATTGTCTTAACATTGTCTACTACATCTGAATTCCTTTGTGGGAGATGTTTGCTGGTGAATGTGGTTAGCTTGTAATATTGTTTTACATAATGGGGGTCATATCATGGAAAGGCTTTCTCTCTCCAGGTGTGTGAGCTCGACATCATCTTCAACTTTGAGAAGGCCTACTTCATCCTGGATGAGTTCCTGATGGGCGGGGAGATCCAGGAGACATCTAAGCAGATAGTGGCTCGCGCCATCGAATCCTCAGACATGCTGCAAGAGGTGAGACACACACACGCATTCACTCAAGCATTCACACACACATTCACACGCATTCACACACGCAGTCACACAATGAGTTGCCAAACACACAGACTTAGTGTGTGTATTGGAGTTGCTTATTATCTGAATGTTAATCTCTTATCTTGGAAGGATTTATGCATTCCTAGAATATTTGGTGGCCTGATGAAATTCCTATCTAGACGGTTATTTCCATAATTTTACTGTTTGATCTCACAATGAGGAACAACAGTGGAGATAATGTGAGTTCAGGATCATTTTTGTAATGCTTGCTTTCCTCCATCTTGGAGTGGTTCTGTCTTTTGATGTCCTTGACACCAAAATACCAAAAGGAGGGAAAGCAAGTCATTGGCAGGCGTATGACACATGTTCCTGGTATCCTAGCAGGGGTAAATTAGCCTCGTAATTCCGTGGTGTGTACTCTTTCGTCCAGCTATTGGCCATCTCATCATGACCCAAATGAGCTGGTGCTATTGTAAATGGGGCCTCTTTCTTTCAATCTCTCTCACTCCCTCCTTCCCTGCCTTTCTCTCTGTCTCGGCTTCCTCTCTTTTGAAGCGAGCGAAAACGGCGAGTCAGAGGCGAGTCTGTACCCATGGCGGGGATGTTCTGATCGTGTAGGTGTCTTATAGAGTTTGGGCAGTGGAGCATCTATGTGGCACTCGTTCCCCTCTCCAGTTTCCAGACCCATTTTTGTGTGCTTCCACCCCTTTGCCGATGATACGGAAATATGTGTAACCCCTCTGCTCTAAGTGACAGTACACCCTCCAGTATAGCATGGCACTCATTCTCATCGTCATGGCTTCAGGTGGACAGCAGTGACAGTGATTGGGTTGAGGTGGAGCTGTTTGGATGGCCTTGAGTGTGGACAGCAAGGTTAGAGGCTCTGCTTGTGCCTTACCAGTGTGTGGTGCTTCACCTGCCTCACGCCCTTTTGTGTATTTGTCATTACAGATCCATGCTGTAATTGTGTGACTGTGAATATTAGTTGCAGTGAGTGGGGAGGGTAAGATGACATCACTCTCGATCCTTTTGTCTTTTTTTAGACAATGGAGGAGTACATGAGCAAACCTGCTTTTTAGGACCGACGGGAGTAAAGCCATCCGCATCACAACAAAGGGAATGCCGTTTAACATCACAGTCTGTTTTTCATCCAGACCTAGCTGAGAATGTAAATATAGATAAATAAAACCTTTTTAGCAATATAATGAATTTTCTTCAGAAGAATGCAATTTGTGAATGAAGTACATGCGTCTATCTATGCATTGTCTTAGCCATGTACGCCATACGTTGCTCTAGACACTGGTGCAGGTCTGTAGTCTTTTGAAGGAATATAGAAGAAAGTAATGCTGGGGATTTAACATTGTCTGAAGGAGATAAAGAAACACGAAGATACAAGATATGTTGACTTCCATTGCTGTTATTTAGAAGTGCTTTTAAATGTTTTTAATAGACTTTGTTTATGAATGCCATGTGGTAGTTATTTATTATGCCCTCCAAAATGAATGTGTGCTTTCATAAGTGTGTTTGGTGCAGCTTGGTTAGATGTCTGTAGGTGTGGTTAGCAGGCACTTGTCTTTAAAGGTATATCAATGCAAAATGTTTTATTACAAATTCATAAATTGTTACGTTTCAAATGTGTCAATAAAAAATAATATTTTGATATCTAACTTGTCTTTGCATGTTTCGAGCGTTTTGTCGCCTTTTCATTTCGGCGGGAGCTGTCCAATGTGCTGCGCTTTCGCTTGACGCTTCAGAAATACATCTGGTCATTTTTGACCCACAACCACAAACGAAGACACCAAATTATTTCGTAATGATTTGTGTTGGTCATATTAGCCTTGTGAGTGGAATCTTTACTAAATGTAGGCTGTTCATTTTTGTTGTTGACATTTTAAATAAGGCAACATAACGCATCAAGGAGAAAATAATCCCGCTTATGCTTTATTTATCTCTGAGTCATCACACATTATTGAACACGTACAAAATGGGTTAAAAATGATAATATAGGCTTTAGCACAACAACCGATATAGTCCAACGATCACAGAGCTTGCAATATGAGTTGGAAGAAGGCAGGCGACGGTCTGATTCTACATCATAAATAGTTTTCAGAATAGAACAATATTTGGAAACCCACAAACCCTGATACATCACGAGTCACGACAAACACTCGTCCCCAGCCCAGCCCAGCCCAACACATACTATTATTGGTCATATACAGTATAGAGGCTATATTTCATATTTTACAAATTGAATGTAAACTATAGAGTACGGTCACCACCAGACTGGTTATTTTGAGAGAGTATAAACATTACTTTAAATTCATATTTTAATAGAGGATATCTCGTTGTCGTCGTTGGTCCCCGGAGCTACATTCCTCCAATGGGCTTTCCGTGGAGTTCCTTCCCGTCGTCTTTCTGAGGGGCAGCAGTTCCCTCAGCGATCTCGTCTTTCATCTGTATCTCCGTGGGCTTCTCCAACGCCTCCATGGACGTTTCGGAATCTCTCTTCGCGGGAGTGCTCTTTTCAACACCTGCTTGGTCGAAGTAATCTTTCATCGCCTGTTCGTACAACTCATAGGGAAACTGTCCGTTTGCCTGAGACTGAGTGTCGCGCTTGGTGATGGAGTTTGGATACCGTGTGAGTATTTTGGCGGCCAGAAACACCTCGTCTTCATCTACTTCGTCCTCTTCGTCGTCGTCTGACTGTCTTTTCAGTGGCATCTTGTTAAGCTCAGATAGGAAATAAGTTTTGTCGGCCTGAAGACGAGGCCGTTTTTACTGGGGCAGGTGGCGCTTTAGCCACAGCTGGGACGGGGGGGTGCAGGAACTCTGGCCGGGGCAGCGACGGGTTTGAGCGGTCTCCTCACGGGATATTCATTGCTGATGGTCTCTACGCCGATGATGTTCAGAAAATCCTCTCTGTCCATGTCCTCGGGTGCAGGTTTAACTGGTAGCCTCCGGCTGTAATAACGGACCCTCGGCTTGGTCCTGTAGCGGGGTGTGTCTTGGGGCCGACGGTCCAGTTTCCTCATCTCTTCCGTGATCAGCATGTCAATGAGCTCGTTCGGGGGGATATGGAGCTTCAGTGACATCTCCAGGAGTTCATTCAGCGTTCGGGGATCGACCAGAGAGGGGCGGATCAGTCTCTTTTTGTTATCCCTCTTCTGGCTCTGGTCACTCATCTCGAGGATCTTCAACAGGTAGTAATCCACCAGTTTCGTATCGTCTTCGGGATGATCGTCCTGAGTAGCCCGGCGTTGAATGCCTTCTCCCTCGATCTCCTCTTGTTCGTCTGAGGTCTCCCCCAGCCCTCGGTCGAATTCTTCGTGGCTCCCGTTTACCACCTCCTCCGTCTCTACCTTTTCCTCCATGGGAACCCACTCCTCTCCGCCGGCCACGTCCTCGTAGGCCAGGTTCCTCAAACTGAACATGTCTTCGTCATCATCGTCGTCGTCCTGGAACACGTCTCTCTTCTGGCCAGTGGTGGTGGACATGCGGCCCAGCTCGTCGAAGATGGAGCGCAGGTTGGCAAGGCTTTGAGGGGTATACTGCTCCTCCAGGTCTTCCGTGGCCCGCTTGTACGCGTCGCGGTTCTCCTCGTCTTCGAACATCAGCGGGTACTTTTTGTGTGGCCTAGGGAAGTTGCCGTAGTCCGCAGGTGCGCTTACGGGCTTGTGCGCGCGGTGGTCGGTAACAGGTGCGACTGGAGCTGGTTTGGAGTCTCGACCGGCTTGGTCTTGAAGGGTCCTGAGCAGGGCTCGCACTAGCTGCTCTGCCGGCATGTCCTGTTTCTGAGCGGGAGGGGATGCTTGTCGGTCTCGCGCGCCCTCGTCCTGGAGCGAAGCCAGCTGGAGCAGAACACGGAACTTTTCCACTTCGTCGTAGTCGGTTGTGGGTTCCTCACGTCCCCCGTCCTTGCGCTGCTTTAGGCTTTCAATATACTCAAGGGCTTTGATCATGTCGGAACTGGGTGGGAGGTAGGCAGCAGGGCGCCTTTCCTCACCTTCTCCGCCCCGGAGCCTGTGGTAGCGGGGGAGAGACGCACCCTGAACGGTGCACATATGGAGTAGAAAGGCAACGAGGACCATAACTCCACCCGCGGAGAATTTGGGGTGTGACAGCACCATGATATCGCCTTGACAAAGAGAAAGAGACAGAAGGGTAAAACCTCACACAGTGCCTGTACCTGCTTGTTTCTTATCATAGGCTGTTATATACATTTAATTCAGTATGCCAAATGAATAAATAAAAAGCTTTAGCCAATCTATTATTGCAGGCTAGTGGATGGAGCCTATTTCAGCTCTAGGATGAGTCACCCTCGTTGTCAGGGCAACCTCTGACTTCAGGTTATTTACTTCGTTTAGATCAAAATAAAAATAAATACCCAAAATAAAGGCTACATAATCCATTCACCTGTTTTAGGTAGGCTATAGGCTATTCGTGGTAAGTATAGGCAATATTGCTTTGTTGTTTAGGTTCATTAAACCCCATGAGCGTGACATGATAAGATCAGATGACTTGATCAAATCTCCGTTCGACAAACAGAAAGACCAAGCCAAATGTATAAACATAATTATCCTTGGTTATTAAAAAACTGCTAAGCTCTCTTCAATTCATTTCTTACCTTTGGCAAACAGCTCAGATGGCAGCAGTGAATGTATACAGCATTTCGCTACTATAGTTCTTCATCGAGCGCGGTTGTTCCTGTTCTGTTTTCAGCACTTGGACAACTCCCCGCGATATAAGAGGCAACACCTGACCCGCGCGTCATCACAGCACATATACGCAATCACCAGCCTGGAAATCCATAATAAATGATTTAGGCTTTAAGAAATGACATGTTAAGGTGGCCAGTCTCCTATAAATAGATCTAGCTGTCTGCAGCAGCTGTATTAATTTATGTAAAGTGGAGTTCTTGGTTGTTTGTGAATTAAGTCATTTTTTTCTTTCAATTGGTCATTTTTTTCTTTCAATATAATGTTTGCATAGCTACATCTTGTACTTTACAGTCCACATTTTTCGTTTAGATGTTTGTGATTCATATATGATTTACAGAGGATTATAGTCTACATATGATTCCATATGACACGCTCAGAACACCCCAAGACATTGTGCATGTTCTTATTTAGGCTACTCTATTTACCACAAGAGAGGTAAACAATCTGTTTTAAAAACCATCTGTAAAAAAAGAAACATCTCCGCCTAATTGATACCGGGAGCTGGAGGGTTAAACCCACCATCGATGACTCACGCACCAAACCCATCACCCGCGCTTGCAGCAGAATCGCTGTCGCAGTTGTCTCTTCTCTGCGGAGATATGAGCCTATGATAAACGACTCTACCTATATGGGCACAGCTCCCGCGGTCTGCACCCCACGCAGTTCATTCAGAATGTCTATCGATCAAGTTGCCCGTCACATTAGGGTGGTCCTGACGCAAGTTAAAAACAAAGCACGGGCATGGCCGAGCGATAACGGTGACCTGAGTTTCGAAACAGGCGACCCATAACCTACTAAGCACTGGATAAATAGCTTGAGCGGGTATTGGACAAGACACTGGTAGTCTACATAGGCCTCTTTGACGTTTGCAAAGACATTCGTTTTGGATGTTTCAAAGTGAGCCCTCATCACAGCTAAGGCTCTGACTCGATTCAAACAGCGGTCTCGTGCTTTGCTAAACCACCATACATTGACCCCGTTCTCCCGTATAACACACCTGATGTATGCGTACAGACAACCTGCCCAGTACAGACGCTTCCATCCCACCAATCAGCTAAAGCTTCAACACACCCCATCCCCAAGTGTTCTTACATTTCAACATTTTACCCTTGTGTCTTCTTCCCTTATCTCCCCCAGAATACTAAGCCTGTGCGGATCCCACTTGATCTGCCCCCCGGCCCTCTGACGTGGGTGTCCATATCCACGTAGCTACGAAGACGCCCTCCTTCTTTTGTCTTATTGGAGGCGTTTTTCTTTAACGCGGCGTCAGCTGACTGCACACCAGGGAGATGAGCGAGGAGAGAGCTTGTTGACGTAGGAGATGGATCCATTTGCTTGCGGCTCCAGTGTGCGTGTGCGTGTGTGTGCGTGTCTGTGTTGAGAGATGTGTTTGAGTGGTGCTGGCGTTCGCCCCCCCCCTGCTGTTCTGACATCAGTCGTTCATTCATAAAAAAAAACTACCGCTCTCTTCCTCAGAGGGGTGTGGCTGCACTCAGGGCGGGGTTGGAGATGTTATTACGGTGTAGTTCGCCAAAGGGTTTAGAGGCTAGTGATGAGTAAATTACAGTGATTACATTGTTATAGCCTACTAATGGTGATACTGTGAAAGGAAACAACAAGCTAGGGCTTCGATTGTCCGAACATAATAGTGGTGTGTGTGTGTAACAACACACAAGGTGGAGTTTGAAGCTTGAGTGTTAGATGTTGTGCTTGTCATTTCTCATCATCTCACAAGTAGTTTGGTGCGTGTGTGTGTGAGAGACATGAGCATGAATTGGAACAGATGAGGCAGATTGCGAGTGTGTGTGTGGGCGGGAGTGCTCATCTTGGGATTTTGCAACACTTTGACTACGTCTGTTCTAGAACCAGGGGAGAAGGAGCCTAAAAATGGATCCTGATGAGACAGAAATAAACATGTCTACGTGCCGTGAAAAATGATGCAGACACAGCTTCTCCTCTGACAGCGCTGCAAATAGTAACGTTTGTGGTGACAACAGAAACAAAGTATACCAGGAATGTACCTGGAAGATCCTTTGTGTGTGCTTGTATGTGTGTGTGGGAGTGTTTGCTGTCATCCACAGGCTACTACGACTCGTCCTTGGGCAACAAAGCGTTGCCATCACAACCCTCCGAAGACTGGTCATGACGGAAGATCAGATGGCTGAGCAAGTGACGGCCACGTGAACCGTTCAATTCCGACACACACACACACACAGACACAGTTTATTGTTTATATTATATTTCCCTCTCTCACAAATTCTCTATCTCTCTCACTTTCTCTCTAATTCCTCCTCTTTTCCTGTGTCTATCTCTTTCTCACTGTTAACCTGTCAGACACTAAACGTTCTTAGTGTGTGTGTGTGTGTGTGTCTATGATGTGTACCAGCCCAGCCTTTGCAGCGGATGTGCCACCCCCTGTTGAAACTTGGACTGGGAGTAAATTAGCTAAATTAATAAAAGTGAATTAAATGTGCTCACAGTCCAGATAATGTTAAACAGCCTCTACAGAGACTACAGTATATTAGATAGATATAACTGAATGGTCTCTGTTTTTCTCTTTGTCTGGTTGCTTCTGACTGGATCTTTTCATAACCTCCTCCTCTTTCGCCCTTCTCCTCAGTCTTTCGAAAGCCACTGCAGTTATTCCGATTGAAAGGTAAAGTTCACTGGCACATCAGTCAGCAGAGGTGCCAGTCGAATCCAAGTATTGTGTGTGTGCATGTGTGCGTCCACGTGTTTGTGTGTGTTCTCATCGGTCACACTTGTTTTGACGTCAGCACCTGGACTCGAGGCTTTCAGAAGCGTGAGGTGCAGTGGTGTAGCAGTGGGATTGCTTTGTTGAGAAAAATATCGACCTCGATGCTGTCAGGCTCTATTCAACGATGCTGCTTTTAATTGAATGAAATGAAGTGACGGAAGGAGTTAGAGAGCGGGAAAAACAGCGAGACTGTGTGTGTGTGTGTGTGTGTGTGTGTGAGAGAGACAGACAGAAAAAGAGAAATGAGTGGGCTGGGACGGTACTCTTCTCACGCCTTCCTTTAATGTCCTCCCTCTCATCCCTGTACCCCTTCTTCTCATCGTATCCCTTCTCTCCCTCCTGATCCCTCTATCCTTCCTCTCATCCTTCTATCTCGTCTCCCCCACACTGTCTGTGCTGCATGACTCCAGCCCCGCCCGGGCGCCCACCCACCACGGCCAAACGAGGAGTGAAAGACGGCAACCGTCTGTTGTCATGGTTCACCCTCTTTTGAACCAAGGTATCCATGGTGATACCTCTGCACAACCTTCTCCCTCTGGCACCCCCCCCCCTCCTCTGTCTCCTTCTGTGTTTCTGTCCTTCCCTACCACCTACCGATCCCCTGATCTGCCCTGCTTTAGTCACAGGAAGTCGCATTTTTCTACCATTTTCCATATATCTCCTCCTCTTCGTCTCTCCATTCCCCCGCCCCCCTCAATCTGCGTTTCTCTCTCTCTCTCTCTCTCTCTCTCTCTCTCTCCTCGGTCTCCCTCCACCCACATTGTTGTTCTCCCCGTCTCAGGTGGGTGCTAATGAGCTCCACCAATGGGGTGATTAGTAGAGAAATATGCCGACATGGAGGAGGGTCGTGAGGTACAAGGGGAGGGTGGAGGAGCGAAGAGGAGGGTGTGTAAATGGAGGAGAGGACAGGATAGGAGAGAGAGAGAGAGAGGGGGAAAAGGTGAGGGTGGAGGAGATGGAACAGAGAGATACTTATTATCTCTGTCATGAATAATGAGTCCCATACTCTTGGTCACCCTTCTCATTAAAAAGTGACAGTACAGTAAAAGGCCACCAGAATGCTAGTGACAATATGAGGGGGCACATAGCAGGTCTTCAGTAGATGGTTCCCTCCCCACCCAAACTAGCAGTCTAATGTCGCTCTTTCTCTTGGTAGTCTGATCTGTCTTGATCTCTCTCCTCCCCTCTTTCTTCAGGTTTAGCCATTCGACAGCTCCCCTCGCTCTCTCCTCCGTCCGGGCCAGTCGTCCCGTGCGTTCGTTTAGTTATTTATTCCCCTCAACTCTTTCCTCTCCTTCTCACCGTTTATTTTCCTTCTCATCCACCTGTTCTCCACCTGACTCTTTGGTATCTCTCTTCCTTGTCTGTGTCTTTGTGTCTAGCCTCCCCCCTTCTCTCTACACCTCCTCTTCCCCCTTCCCTCTTCCTCTTCCCCCTTCTCTCCCTCCTTTCCCTGTTTCTTTCCCTTCTTTCATATTGTGCTGTGGGTGTGTAGATGCGTGTGTGTTCACCTTGGTTTTATGTCTGACTCATCCTTGTTAGAGGCACCGGGTGCGTGCGTGTGTGTGTGTGAGGGATGCATTGTGACGCACTGCCTCACGTCATCAGGGAGAGAGAGAGGAGGAGTGGGCCGCTGTTAACGAAGCTCGAGCTACGAAGCTTTCTTTTCTCACATACTAATATACTGTGGGATGTCTACTCAGTGCCGAAGAATCTAGAGACAGTGACCGTTGGACGACATCCAATCCTCGTCCACACACAGACTTTACTGAACCCGTCGACAACATTGAGCCCACTGTATGTTCCCACATGAGTGGCAGGTTAGGGAAGTGATTATGCATTCAACATGGCTGATATTCATGGTGGCCTTCTGTGGTCTGGTTTTGTCCATTTGAAGTTATTCACCACTCTCTCTGTTTCTGCACAGGGCCATTACACAGCATGAGCATACGGGGGTGGTGTGTGTGTGTGTTTGGTGGATGTGAAATAGTGTTGATCACACCCGTCTCGGACAATGTTGGTGTTATGTAGCTCGTTATATTAAGGTTGCCTGCATGTGTATGCGCGAGAGTGTGCGTGTGCGACAGACCACAACAGGCATTGTTGCCGTGTGTGCGTGTGCTCGTGCGCTCGTGTTTGTTGTCCTGTGTGGCCGGGGGTTTGAACAGCAGCTGCAGTGGCCACACCCACCCTGTTTCGAGAGGGACGCCATCTCCAAAAACAGTCCCTCCCATCCCTTGGCCACCGCTCCTCTTTCTCCCTTTCTCTCCGTCTTAGCCGTGCGATGGTGCACCCGTGGCCGCATCCCAATATGCCCTCCCATGGCTGGATTCCAACCCACACCCCCCCACACCCCTCCCCCCCCCACACACACACACTTTCAGATGCTATAAATACCTCGGGGTAGCGGTGAGTCATCGGCCAGTCGTATCGGTCCCCGCTGCGTCTCTCTCGCTCCCCTCCCTCCGTCGCTCCTCCGCCTCTCGGGGTCTAAACACCCTCTGTCCCTCCCCCCCTCTCCGTCTCATTACAGACCTGACACTTACTGCCCACCTCCACCTTCACCCCTGACCAGCACGGAGCGCAGCCCATCACAGCCCTCATCACAGCCCTCGTCAAGCCTGTCTGCCTGCCCGCTTCACATCCCTGGAGTCCCATTCCTATAACACGGCATCATTTCTGTAACCCCTCTGTCCCACACCGACACATAATGAATGGCCAGGAATCAAACCGGCAACCTTCTGATTAGTAGCCCGATTCCCTAACGGCCCAGCCATCTGATCCAATTGATGTTATATGACTACACGTGAAAAAGATAATACTGTCAATTTGCGTTTTTGACTATTACAGTGCTTTGCGATACCAAATCCATATTTTATGTCAGATTTTGCATTGTTGTTCTTAGGATTGCTTTCTCTGTTTTGACGTGCTGGACAGAGAGCCCTTTGACTGGAGAGTTGGATACGTATTCACTTTGCTGTAGCTTTCCTCTCAATCCTTTGAGTCTCTGTTGGTCATCTGATTGAACCAAGTAATCATGGAAAAGACAACTGTATATCTTTACCTGCCATGCTTTGAACGTGATAAAAATGCACAAGTAGAATTTTGATTTTGAATCGGATTTTGAGACCTGAGAGAGTATTTGATTTTGAATCGGATTTTGAGTACCTGAGAAGATTGTTTCGTCAAGAATTGAGTAAGTGAATCATGTTGGGGTTGTTTTAGCTGGCTAGTAAGGAGTTTCAACTATGTTGAACTTATATTATTACCCAGATCCAATCTTAAAACAAAAAGGTTCACCCTAATGCCGTCCCCACTAGTCCTTGACCCCAGCGCCTATATCCCACCCTAGTCCCTTTAACCAAGTCCCCATCCCTATAACCCAGTCTTCTATATATGCCAGCTCCATCTCTAACCAGCTTCAGGGTGCTGAGAAGGGCCAGGGACCTACACATGTTCAGCTCATTCCTGGCTAAAGTTCCCCATGGTTCCCTGGCTCAGACTGAAGCATTCTCAGACCACCCCGCCTAAAGTCCCCCCCCCTGCCATGAGTCACCTTGGCAAGTTTGGCACTTCTGCAGGACATTCTGGAAGGAGACAGATGACAGACATAGGACAGGGGGGGAGGTGGGTGGAGTGAGACCCGAGAGGGAAGGAACGAGCGAGAGGGAACAGAGTGCACACAAACACACTTCATGATGACAGAAGTGAGGCTTCACACAGCGATCTGCTTGGTGGTTTTATTTCCCCACTCTTGTGCCTGAGCGTCAGCCTGGGAGGGCTAACTTCCAGTGCCGACCGCGTGTGTGAGTCACACAGCGCTCCCAGCGGGTCAGGTGGAGGGAGGAGAGAGGCTGGGCAGATCAGAGAAGAGGATGAAGGGAGGTCTGTGTTTCTTACCGTCTCGCGTTATCGCAGCTACGAGAGCCTGTCGACTTGTTGCCGTCGTGTGAGATCCTTCGTTTACTAAACGTCGCGGTGCATTTGTATCACAGACAACAGACGCAGGCGTTCTGTACGTGTCAAACTATGATGCCTCGCAGATCAACACACCACCACAGACCATAGACATATATTATGTCTATGCCACAGACCATACACACGCTCGTTCTCCGGCCTTCGTTGCCATAGAAACACTTGCCAGAGACCCCGATTCGAATCAAGTGTTTGTTTCCTGGTTACAAGTGAGCCCACGCGCATGATGGAATTCATAGGTGTGTGACGAACTACCAAACCCACACCCCACGTTAGTCAGATAAAAGCCTTTCATACCGTCCTATCGATCACGTCAAAGCACAACAGACATAGTTTAAGACCACAAAACTTTTATTCCTGTGACAACTTTCCAAGGGCAAAAAAACAATAAATAAGAAAATGGAGAGCACTTGGGAGTAGCCCATGTCACAGGAGCCGGAGTCACCCACACAAAACATGAAGTGTAAATACCCCCACGAACCCTCAGTCTGTCATTACAAAGATTAAATCTGGTTTTCAAAGAGGAAGCACACCTGTACAAGTAAAGCTTCGACAAACGTGGATTACAACCTTGCCTTTTCCCCCCGAACATCTTTATTTACAGCCGGGAAATTCATTCATTCACTTTCCCAGACCACTCCTTGGTCGAGCCCCAGTTTGTGTAGTTGGATAGTACTGCGATGTGCATCTTCAAAAACACAGGGACAATGAACTTCATAATATATGCATACACACACACTACTTTCCTATTACTTTTTAAGAAACAATGTTGAATAGCGACAGGCCTCGGGGTTGAAATGGTAAAAACCTATGAATTGTGTGGAGGGGAAAATATCATGGGGGAAACCTTACTGGGTATAAAACTGATCTAAAACACTGCAGGCTGCGGTACAATCACGTCTCAAATTAGGACCCTTCTGCCTGACTCGTCGGATGAAGCGCAGGTAGAGAATCCAACAGGAAGTGGCGACCTGGAGTCTGCTACGTCGCAATGACCCACCACCCCCAAACACAGATGACACATGCAGCACAGGTTCAAATGTATTATTCCACGCCAGTCGACAATTTCCAAGTAGTTCCTCTCAAATACATTGCACATATCATATAGGAGTGTATCAAACATAACAGTAGATCTATATGGCCTATATGCTTGACTTTGATCTGAAATACTTAAGTTGCATGTTGTTCACATATCAGGGGGGATAAGCCCCCTTTATAAATCCAAATATTCATATTCAATATACTTGTAGTGTGTTTTACCATACACAAATTAGGAACAAATATATAAATGAATTCCTATCGTTCTTATTTTTTCCCCCGTCATCATGCAAGCATTTTCTTTCATTTACATTTTCTTTTCATTTTTTTTTGCCCAACATCAGCATAAGCTGTCTGGAACATGAGCACATGACGTCCACAGCCCCTCCCCTAAACGGGCTCCACTGGCGACTCCAAACACAGCGTCTGACTGTCCGTGTGTGTGTGTCTGCCAGCTGGCTGGTTCATGTCTGCTGCGCTCCACCCCGTCAGAGCAGGACGGAGGGGCCGACACCGACAGTACTCCCCGCGCCGTCTTCCCTCTTGCACACACCTCACCCACGACATGATGTATAATAAATATTTCACATTCAATCTGTATTTCATATTCATAGATAATATAGTAACATTGACTACAGCTATGACATAAAAAAAGATCAGATGCATGGTTGTACTCAAAAAGGAATGAGGGGAGGGGGAGAGAACATCTTCCAAATGGCTATCAAAAGCAGACGTACTACTACAATATCTGCTCAATTTCTGCCCTTGGAGGTGGCCAAGATGCATCATGTTGATGTCTTTTAAGGACTAGCGGGCACGTGGCAGAGGGCCTGTTCATCCTAAGGGACCTGCCACACAATCCAGCTCAAGGGGTTGAATGCAGGAACACGGAGAGTGAACAGGCAGAGGGCGAGCAGGCGTCCAGAGGCTGAACACAGACGTGAGCCAGGAGGGACATCAGCAGGCAGACTGCTGGGCTTCAACTGAGGCCTGGTGCTGCCCCCTGCTGGCTGATCTGGAGATACGATTCGGACTCACAAATGGGCCACAGATTTCTTTATTTACTTCCTATGTTCAGCTCTGGAAGCCTCTCTCACCCTGCCAGCCAGCTTGTTAGAAAGACCAAATCAGCAAAACCAACCAGTCAGAAAACCAGCCAGCCGGCCAATCTATTCACATCAGACCTTGACAACACCGCAAGAGCTCCATGAAGTCACATGTACACATCAGTCAGATATCAGGACTCCTGCCAGCTGGGTTATTGGGTTGGACTCTGGTAACAACAGCTACAATTGACTCCTCCTAGGCTCAAATAGTCCCATTTTCCAGTCAGAAATGTTCATTATGTCAAGGACTTCCATAGTTTTCCGTGTAAGCTAGCGCTGGTGCTTCATGGAGCTCTCAGGGGCCTGACTAGACGACATGCTCTGGTCGGGTCAGTAAACACAGAAGTAGTTGGAGTTTTACAGTACAAACTCCCCCCCCCCAAAAAAAACCCCCAATGGTGTCAACTGTGAGGAAAACAAAAAGCACAAGTGACCGTTAAACCAACCGTCACAGAACACAGAAGAAGAGAAAGCAACGAAGGCGCTCAATCTCTAATGGCTTGGATGCTGATTGGAGACAATATAATAAAAAAAACACGTAGAAAAAAAACGAAACGCGCGCACAAAGAAAAACAGTGTAACGTAAAACACATACAAAAGACTAGTCCCTTCAACATGACAATTAGAGGTCCCTGCAAAGAGTCAAACCTGCACATGGACTCAAACCAAGCAGAGGATCCTTTCTAGAGCGACCACAGTCACCCCCTGCCCGCCCCCGTCACGAGCCAGGACCACAAGCACAGGCTGCAGACCATGCTGGGGGGGAGGAGGGGAGGGAGGGAGGAATAAGGGTCAAGGACATCAAGGCTGAGAACAGTCTGTTGTACGGAACAGTGTCGCTTCCTGCGTGCAGGCAGAGTCTCGCGCACCTCTCGCCTCAGTCTCCATAGCAACACACCCCACTTTGAGAAAACCATTGGGCTCTCTCTCTCTCTCTCTCTCTCTCTTCATGTTTGGTCTTGAAGTCCCCGGTGACTTCCTGTTTTGATGGAGGCTGGTCGGAGGGATGGCGAGGGGATGAGGGAGTGCTTGGGTGGTCTTGTCTATGTTGGCCCGTGTGTGTGTCAGTGTGTGTGTGTGTCAGTGTATTACCAGTAATCCTCTCACCCTGTGACACAAGGTAGTGGCTTCCCAGATCCTTGAAGGTGTGTGTGTGTTTGTTT
Organism: Mallotus villosus; assembly: GCA_903064625.1. Classification (NCBI taxonomy): domain Eukaryota; kingdom Metazoa; phylum Chordata; class Actinopteri; order Osmeriformes; family Salangidae; genus Mallotus; species Mallotus villosus. Next base: position 183,496 of record CAEFZP010000457.1, on the reverse strand, counting down.
GTGTGTGCATGTACGTGTGTGCATGTACGTGTGTGTACGTGTGTGTGTGTGTGTTACTTTCCTCCATACAGTCTCTCGATGTCGTCCTGATAGTGGGATTTGAGCTCCTTGCGTTTGAGCTTGAAGGCGTCTGTCACCAGGCCTGTCTCGGGCGTCCAGGGCTCCGCACTCAGACGGATCTTCTTAGGGATCTCAAAACGCTCCAGTTTAGCTGCCGGACACACACACACACACACACACAATAAACAACAGAGGCACCAACTCAAAACCCAACTACTCGAAACAACTTCATGTTCATGAGTTGACCCCCCCAGAAGGTCCCCCTGCCGTGCCCTCCTCCTACCAGAGAGGGCAGCCTCTGTGATGATGCGCAGGACCTCTCGCTCCATGTCGGGCCGGTTGCACAGCTCCTCCCAGCTGCCCCGCACGTGCCTCTGCTCCGCCAGCGCCGTCAGCTGCTTCTGGTTGGGCACCACAAAGCCAATCACGTACGACTGGTCGCTGGGGACGGGAATTAAGAGATCAGGGATTAGGTTTAGGGGGAGGGGCGGGGGGGGAGATAGATAGAAAGATAGACAGATGGGTGTACCTGTTGGCATAGGCACAGATGTTGTCTATGAGAGAGCAGTTCTTCAGCACAGCCTCCACCTTGCCCAGGGACACGTACTCTCCCGCCTGCAGCTTCACAAGGTCCTTCTTACGGTCTGCACACGACACACACACACACACACAGTTACATGGAGGTCTGCGCCCACACACCCCTCCCCCACAGTTTGGGTTCTCCCAGGTTCCTCACCGATGATCTTGAGGCAGCCGTCTGGGTGGAACTCTCCAATGTCCCCGGTGCAGAACCAGCGCTGGCCGCTCTCGTCCACGAAGAAGTCCTCGCGGTTCTTGGCCTCGTTCTTGTAGTAGCCCATGGCAACGTTGGGCCCGCCAATCAGGATCTCTCCCCGGGGGTTCGGCTTGTCTGTGCTGTGGTAACCTCCTGGACAGGAGGGGAGAAGGGGAGTACAGGAGATAAGAGGAGGTGGGGAGACAGAAGAAGAGACAGGCAGGGGTGAGGAGGGGAGGGGGGCAGGCAGGGGGGGGGGTGGTCAGGCAGGGGTGAGGAGGGGCAGGGAGGGGGGATGACAAAAAGGTTTTTAGGTAAGACGTTGAGCTGCGTGCGTCCCGCTGTGCAACACTGCTCGAGTCTGCTCACCCTCCTCCCAGTCCTTCAGGGTAATCTCAGAGCACACCAGGGGGGCTCCCACCCGGCCCGTACTGTAGTCCCACACTGAAACACACACACACACACACACCAATAAGCACAGTGGCATGGACCAGCCACCCGGACCGACAGAGCTGTGTTCACTCGGCCTCTTACTCTCGCTGATGGTGCCGGCGCCGCAGGTCTCCGTCAGCCCGTAGCCCTGGCCCACCGGGCAGCACAGGCAGATGTTCATGAAGCGCTGCGTGGCGGCCGACAGGGGCGCCCCGCCCGACAGCAGCAGCCGCGTGTTCCCCCCCAGGAGGGAACGCACACGCTTGAACACCAGGCTGAGGGAGAGGGAGAGAGATACGTTTTTAGAAAGGAGGTTTCGAGAGAAAGAGAAGGAAAGAGAGAGGAGGGACGAGATTGACAGACGGAGGAGCAGAGAGCAATTACAGAGGAGGAACACAGAGTAAACACGGGGAGTCATTCAGCACACACTCCTTCATATGGGAGCGTGTGAGAGTGTGCAGGTTTCATATTGCTTGAGCCTCCCAGAGGCTCATCGGGGCAATATCAGGACTCACTGTGTTTGATTTGAATTGAGCGAGGGGAGAATTACCGGCCTGTAATTGAAAATACTTCCTGTGTGTAAGGAGTGAGTGCAGGTGTGCGGGTGTACGTGTGTGTGTGTGTGCGTGTGTGTTACCTGTCACAGAGCGGGGTGCTGTAGCCTTTGGAGATTTGCTCCATCTTGTAATTGTAAGCCAGCACAAACAGAGACCTCTGGAAGCTGCTCATCTCGTCCACCTTGGTCATCACGTTCTTGTAGATGCGGTCCATGATCTCCTACTCAGCCAGGGGAGACAGGGAGGGACGTTAGAGACACACAGAGGGAACAAGAACAGTGGGTTCTCAAGGAACGGCGCTCCCCAATGCACTTTGGAGTTGGATCTGATGCATTGTCTTTCACTGGGGGGTGGGGGGGGAGGGGAGCCCAGGTGTTGTTTTAAGTAGGCTGGTTTCTAGTGTGAAAGGTGCGTCTGGAACTGTCTGTGTCGGGTGGTGGTGGTGGTGGGGGGGGGAGACGGGACGTACTGGTACGGCAGCCATGAGGGTGGGTCTCAGGACACTGGTGTCTCCTTTACTGCCCTTCTTGATCTTGGTGGACTGGAGGAGGAGGAGAGACGGGGGGAGAGATGAGTTTGCGGTGGAGGAATGTCAGGGGAGAGAGAAGCTCTGTCTGTGTGTGTGTGTGTGTGTGTGTGACGTGTGTGTGTGTGACGTGTGTTCACCTGGTCCGCCAGCGTCTGTGGGGAGGAGTATCCGATGCGTCCCCCGTGTGAGATACACACCAGCTCAGCGCTCAGCTCCAGAATGTGGGCCAGGGGCAGGTAGCCTATATAAGTGTCTGTCTCACTGTTCACACACACACACACACACAAACAAGCGTGAAACAGACAGACTGGTGAAAGGGTAGAGAAAAAGTAGAGAGAAACCAGACACAAACAATCCCAGCCCATCGATCTCTGTTGAGACTGGGTTTAAAGGCCCAAGGGCACCACTGTTCTGGTACAGCGCAACCTCATAACAACCCTGGCTAAGTAGAACAAGCACCTGAAAGAACTGTTTGGACCAGTGATAACATATCTTGTGTTTGGCTCTACACTGCTTAGACCAAAACCTCACATAATACATCGTTTACATTTCGTGTTTGAGACTATTTTATCAAGTCAAAAAAAGGTATCGCTATTCCAGTTGGTACTTTAACTCCTATTTAACGCCAGCAAGATGTGATCAGCCTGTGTGTGTGTGTGTGTGTGTGTGTGTGTGTGTGTGTGTGTGTGTGTGTGTGTGTGTGTGTGTGTGTGTGGCAGAGCGGTGCGAGGAGAGGCGCCTGCTTACTCCAGGTTGGGTATCCTCTCTGCCATGCCTGTGATGCCAGCGATGATGTTGCTATGGGAGATGATGACCCCCTTGGGGATGCCCGTGGAGCCGCTGGTGTACATGATGACGGCAATGTCCGAGGGGAGGAGCTGCCGCCGCGGCGACGCCACTGGGGGGAGGGAGGGAGAGGCTGGTTAGAGGACAGGAGGTACACAACACACACACAGGAGTACTGATGGAAAACATATCTCTCTCTTCAGTGTCTCTCTCTCTCTCTCTCCAGTGTCTCTCTCTCTCTCTCTCTCTCTCTCCAGTGTCTCTCTCTCTCTCCTTACGGTTTTCAGGTCTGGAGCCCAGCTCCTGCACCGTGTCCATGGTGTGGACCATGATGCCCCGGGGCATGTCGGGCCAGGAGGTGGGCTTCCTGTCCACCAGGATGATGTGCTGCAGCCTGGGGACTTCCAGAAGGATGGCCTGGAAGGGCGGGCACAGAGAAGAGGACATTTTCATTGAGTGCGGCTGCATTTTGAGCTGCTACAGTAAGCCAGTTTACATGACAATCCCAGACATGTCGCCCAAGCGGTTCTCGACATGTTATAGTCAAGTCTGAATGTGTTGTAGACCAGCCCTAGTGAAATAGGCCAATCCTAAGTATGTCATCGTAGACCAGCTCCAGATATTCATGCAAGCTGCCAACTATCACTAGATGTAGTCTGGTTCTCACGGCTCCCTGCTGGATGTGTTCTAGCTGCTGCTACAGTCTCCAGGCCAGGCGTACCTTGAGGCGGCTCTGCAGCAGGTCTTTGCTGGTGATGATGTGGGTAACTTCCGTCTCATTGAGGCCGTGGGCGATGGCAGCTCCACCCAGAGTGGAGTACAGGGTTACCACTGGCAAGAATCAAAGACACCCATATATTAAAATCGATCGAATGGAAGGGTATGTCGCATTTTTGTTTTGCACTCTGCTTCAGCAAGGGGAAAACCTTTTGAATGTGTGAATGTTACGTGTGTGTGTGTGTGTACTCACGTGGGAAGTTGTACATGAAGCAGGCCTGCGCCGTCACGATCCACTCGGCCCTGGTCTCACAGAAGATGGCCACGTTGCGCTGAGGCTTCTGCCCCAGGGAAGCCAGCCCGCTGCCGAAACACAGGGCTGCCTGGTAGGCCTCCTCGTAGGTCAGCCAGTTATACTCCCCCAGGATCACCTGCGCAGGGCACAAACACCAGCTGCTGAAACCACCGCACTCCAGACTCGACGCTTCCTGGATCTAACGACCCAGTCGAACGACCTAGTCGAACGATTCGTTGACACTCGGCCCGCGAACCATCATTCTGCAGGGCTGCGAGGTGCCGCACAAATACACCCCCTCCAGAACAGCCCTCAGGTGGCCGGTTTGCGCCCCCCCGCTGCAGCTCTCTGCTGCTGCAGCTCTCTGCTGCTGCAGCTCTCTGCTGCTGCAGCTCTCTGCTGCTGCAGCTCTCTGCTGCTGCAGCTCTCCTGAGGAGGCGGGCTGGAACTACAGAGAACGGGGCGGTGCACAATCCCTCTTGTTGTCCTTCTCACATTCCGACGGCTTAACCCTGACTCTGGAGCGTTGCGGAGTCTTGCCAACATTGTGACCGTGAAAGAGTGTGAGAGAAAGAAAAGCCAGACAAGAGCTAGACTTGCACACCCCCCTTCCCCACCCCTGTTAATGACTCCCGTGCTGTGCTAATCTCCACATTTGAAACACCTCACCTTCCACCACCTCTGGGACTCTCTCTCCTACCTTCTTGAACACCTTCCCGTTGGGCTGCAGCTCGTCCTCCTCGCTCAGCACCTCCCGGGTGCCCAGGCAGTCCCGCCGGGGGAAGCGCCGCGCCGCAAACTCAAACACCTTGTCCAGGGTGTGCACGTCGTCGTGCATGCCCGCCGACAGGCCCCGCAGGCTGTCCACCGAGCGCCAGGGCCCGGCCGGGCGGCCGCTCACCGAGCGGGCCTTGGTGCGGCGGGCCCGCTCCAGGTTGTCGCCGGCGCCGGAGAACAGGTACCAGGGCAGGAAGGTGATGACGGAGTAGACCCACGCCACCGAGCGGAACACCTGCAGCAGCAGGGGGTTCATGTCCTCCTTCAGCTTCATCCTCCTCTCCCCCTGGATCGGCGGGCAGGGCCCAGGCTCAGGCGGGCGGGGGGGCTGGATAGGGGCGTTGGGTCAGGGGGGGGGGTGTTGGGGGCGCTCTAGGACCGAGACTGAACACACTTCTCTCCTTGAATCGAACGGAGAGACTGTCTCCCTCTCTCTCCTTGTTTGTGGGAGGCTGTTTCTCGGGTGTGTGGGGGCGCAGGGGATGTTATGAGAGAGGGATGAAGGGATGGAGGTGGGGGGTATGGACTGATGCTGGGTTAGGGGATGCTCTTGGGACCAGCTTGGGTAAACACATGTATCTGCCCAGGGCTACCTGCAGAGACAGAAAGAGAAAGCCAGAAACAGACAGTCAGTGATAGTAATAATAAGGCAACAACCTTACAGCAGACCAGCAACGCTGACAGTGACACAGCCTTAACACAAAATCAATTCCCTCTTTTTCACGCAAGGCTGGCCACGACTGTAGGTTTTAGCTTTCAGCTAAAGCCTTCCTCAAACACACACACATTCCCCAAAATCAACGCTTTAGGGACCTGATCTGGATAAGAGAGCCAGCAGTCTCTTCCTTGGTCAGCAGTATCGTCTGTCCACTTCCCCTGCAGTTGTTAGCACAACAATAGTTGTGCAATCCTCCTATCCAAACAACACTCGAAGGGCTAGGATTATAAATACAAGCCTGCAACTGAGTCGAACCATATTTGAAACCAAACAAAACCAACCGCGAGCCCTCGACATGCAGCCAGCTAAGCATATTCCCTGCTGTTCTTGTGTCAGTGTGGAGCCTACAATAAGGGTTAGTCTGACTGTGACACATTCCATCACACCTCTGGTGGAAGTCTGGGGCCAGGAGCGGAGGAGGTGGAGAGAGAGCAAGGAAGAGGAGGGGTGGGGAGAGAGAGAGAGAGAGTGTGGTTTAGTGTAACAACGCTAGCCGCGCAGCCCTCATGACCTTCACCGTCTCCTCAGGAATCTCTCACTGACTCCAGCTCGCCCAGGTTAGACATAGGACCCCCAACTCTCTCAAATGAAATCCCTTTTTAACGCGCCCAAAAACTCTCTTGGAGTTTTAGGGCATGCCTTGGATGCTGGCCAGCTGTAAGGAGAGGCCTGGGTGAGTGGAGGAAGCCTGGGTGGGCCAGGTTCTTATGCCATCAGATCTGACCTAGGACCTCATGTCACCACAGCCCCTCTCTCTAGCCTTTAACCTAGCAGACACCTGATCCTTATTACCTGCACTGCACCACTTCAGGCCCCTCCCCAGCCCCTCCCCCATCCCTTCCACACACGCTGCTCAAGTGACGCCAGTGACACCCGCCACCCCTCCCCGGTTTAGACTGCCTGGGAATGGCGAGTCGAACCTTCTGCTCTCCCTCGGAGGAGTCGCTGATCGATGACTGGTGACAGGCAGCTAAGCAAGCATGTGTCTGACCTGTCCTATCACGTCAATTCAGAGGTGAATCACCTGCTAGTCTATGTTCTCTCATCTAGACTGGTCTTCCCAGGACTAACTGGGAACTGAGACAGCGCTCCACGGCAGACAAACTACTGTTTATAGTTTAAAATCTTATCTTCACAGTGAGCTGCACAATCTCACGGGTTATCTTTCTCAAGGTCATAGACCGTATTAGTAGTTCTTTATCAGTGTATCTATTTCTGTTACAGATCAAAAAAACGGGCTTGTCCAGATTTTCTTAACTATGTGCAACAGAGAGCAGTAATACTCCAAGCACAGTAGGGTTAGCTGTACTCCTTGACAGCTACACATTCAATAACCAGTTGTAGAAGTTAAAAAAGAACTGCACTTAAATTTGTCGGACTTCAACTTCTTGTAGTACAGTTGCTGTCTGTCTGCTTTGCTGACTGATTAAGTTATCCTAAATTCACACCATGGGCAATACAATGGAAACTTCTGCAGGACCAGGACTCTGGGAGATATATTGAATGTAGTGACCTGTAGGACTGGTACCAAAGGGCCATATATGCACTTCTTTCTGTCTGACTTTTTGCCAATTTTCTTATCAGGCAAAGTCAATAAATACACAATGATAACGCAGGTAGCTACTACTTGTAAGAAAAAAAAGAGGTCTTTCAACATGTGCAGAAATGTTTTGTTGCTATGACACAGTTGCCGAGGAGAGGTTGCGTTGTTATGACAGCTGCTGGCAACTGAACAATGTAAGGATGGCCTAATTGCTAGCCTAGCATGTTAGCCTAGCTACATTAGCTCTTCACAACACGTCTGGAATCAGACATGCCGGTGAGGCATCCGTATTAGCTAAAGCTAAATCCAACATTGTCATTGTCCAGCCAAATACCAAAATGGGCTGGTTCTGTCACGACGTGAAAAATAAACCAACCAACAGAACAAAACACAACATTGAGAAGACAGTTGGTGCTAACATGTACTAGTACTTTTGCTTAGCGAGTAAACTGGATTTTACAGCCAGCTAATGTGTCATAGTAGCTAGCTTCGACAGGGCGGGTAGACTGTGTATTTTGCACAAACCCTGTCAGCTAAACTAGCAAGCAAGTAGCATAGTGTCACGTCGAAATTAAAACCATTGCTGTGGTGTTGATGACGAGTGGCTGACGTGAGACTATCTAGCTAGCTAGCTCTATTCAATTGGCTCTTTTACAACATGTAAAACAATTGCATGTTATATACTCACCAACACCATGATACGTGGTATGTCAGTAGCTATCAAGCTAAGCTAACGAAATAGTAAAAGAAAAAAGCTCGCTAGTAAGAGCTAACTAGCTTAGCTACGCTAACTAACATCATCATCACATCGACAACATCTGCAAAGGATAGAGACAATGCATTCTCACCGCTTTCTCAGCCGCTATTTCTGTGTCTTCGCGGAATTTGGTCAACAAAGACTATTTTGGTGTCTCACTGGCATCATAGATCAAGTAAATTTAAAAACGTTGACTGTGGCAATGAATGACGAAAATCCGACAGATTTTTTTATTATTTTGTGTGGGAATCTTTGGGCATCACCGGCCCGTGGTATCAGCCCGGAAGTGATGTTTATGAAGTCGAGACACTTCTCTTGAATGTTATTGGTCCGCTGAAGGTGGCGCGTGCTTGAGGTAGCTGTGATGTCAAAGGGGTTACTTACGGTCAGATGAGCCTGCGGAGTGGCGTACAAGATGCTCTGCAGTTGACTGACTTTATAAAATGCATAAAGATGTAATTTATAGATTCGATGATGAATTGCATACAAACACACCCACCATATTCATCCTTTTAACTTAATCCGTTTTTACCAGATGAGAGTCAAACGTCAATGTGGGCAAACGAATAGACGTAGACTCTCCAATGTGGTGACATATACGGCTGTGGCTGTGTTCGTGCACATTCCTTGGTTGTAGGCAATGATTTGCAAGTCACAGCTAAATCAGTCTGTGGATTTTGCCATTACAGAAACGTTCTCAGCCACCGTGGAACTTTCTCAGCGACTTTCTCTTCCTGTTCCAATCTGGTCTCCATCTCTGAAAGCTTGAAAGTCTCCTGTAACTAATTCCTGTTTTGACCTGATTTGAGGTTTTTCTCAGACTCAGACTTCATGATGGCTACGAAGTGTAGACATAGCTTTACAGTGCTAAACCAGTAAACCCCATTTTCGGAACCAAATGTTCAGTGGCCTAAACCCATTTGTCGAATCAAACACTCTTGGCAAAACTCATTCTCATTGGTCATTAGTCAAATGTGCCTTAGGGTGTAATTGTTGTATGTTTTGTGTAAACATAAATATTCAGTGACAAACATATGGATGGATGAATCTGAATTTATGCTTAATGTACAATGAAAATGTTACGTTATTTTTGAGTTTTCCTTCCATTCATCTACCTCTCTCTCACTTCCTCTCTTCACTATTTTCCTTTCCCAAACCCCCTCTCTTCCTTACCTACCTGACAGAAGAATGGTGGTTTGCATACTTGACAAAGAACAATAAGTATTCCCACTCTCTCTCTCTCTCTCTCTCTCTCACACACACACACACACAAACACACACACACACACACACACACACACACACACACACACACACACACACACACACACACACACACACACACACACACACACACACACACACACACACACGTACACACACAGGCACATGATGTGTGTCAGTCAGCAGTCGTGATCATCCTTGGGCTATTGACACCAACACAATGCTTGATGTTTTGAGCAAGGAGGAACTCTTTCATCTCCTCAGTAAATAATGTGTGTCCAATGTGATAATGTCACAGCATATACACAGAAATTGCATCCTGGTACAAACAGCCCCCACCCCACCTCTAACAATCAACCTGGGAAACAAAAGATTTGACCTTCTTGATGATCATTTTGATCATGATGATCGTGTTTTATAACGTTTTGAATCAGCCTGAACTGATCCATTTAATCCCAATGTGATATTTATTTTGCATGCATAGAGGGAAGTTGTACAGTTCTGCACAAGTAAATTGTTGACTTGACAGTCAAAATCAATTATTTATCCAATGAATAAATCCATTTGGATCATTTACATAATATGTTTGTAGTTCTCACAGGTGAAAGATTTCAGACTTTATTAACTATTTTGACTTGTTTTGTTCGACAGAAGCTTGAATGGAAGGGAAAGTAGACTAAATCCCAGTTTTAGAGAATGAAATAGATAAAGAATGTTACCATTGAGCCTCTGGCCGGGCATGCAGCCCCTTTGACGTCCAGTTGGGCTTAAAATGGTCTGAAGGGGGCGAGGGGAGGGGCGAAGGGGGCTAAAGGGGGGCATGGGGGAAGGATTAGAGAACAAAAGGATCCTTCTCTGTCATCAAAGAGGATCTCTCAGCTCATCCGCAGCTCTCTGGCGACAGTTTTTTTTAAAGGGAGGATGGTGAGGGGAGAGGGGGAGGGATGGAGGAGGGGGGGGGGTGCAGATTTCAAAGTAATCTTTAACTTTAAGCCCCGTCAGTCTTTCTGAAATGCTGCCCCCTGTCCCAGACCCGGCGTTGTCTTTGGCTGCTCCCAGAGGAAAGCCTGCCGCCCTTCTCTTTCTTCTCGAGCTTTTGTCACGGTGCCATTTAAGTGGCATTATTCACTGGCTGGATGACCAAGTGAGGGAACCCTTTTCAGAGGACCCAAAGAAACTGACTTTAACTCCCCAGTTCAGAGACTCCTCTTAAAACAACACCAACTGGAAACAAATAGCCACTTTGTTGTCAGAGTTCGCACGCCTCTCCGAGAGGAAAGGGGAAGAGCCAGGGGAGACTGTGCACCCCTGTGACAGGATCAGGGAGACGTGCCTCTCTGACGGGAAAGGGGGAGAGCCAGGGGAGACTGTGCACCCCTGTGACAGGATCAGGGAGACGTGCCTCTCTGACGGGAAAGGGGGAGAGCCAGGGGAGACTGTGCACCCCTGTGACAGGATCAGGGAGACGAGCATATGCATATCTGACGATGATCAGACAAAGGAACCTATACACACAAGCCTTATCTGGACTGTACTGCATATGGCGTCCCATTTCACATCTTCAGATTTATGAATTATCATTTCTCTGTGTCCTTCAAATTGATTCATAGATAGAGGGTGTGTGTGTGTGTGATCTCATTTAGTGTGAGAGACAATTGTCCCTCTTCTCGTCACACAAAAATGGAACCTCTCTGTTGACGTCCGGCCTTGACAAGAGATCTATAGGAGACAGAGTCAATCAATCACCGATACCCCAGCAAATGTGGACTCCTGTGGAATGGATGACCTGTGAAAGATAACACAAGTCCATCACAGGAACTCGATGTAAGTGTAGTGCCATGAGAGCTTTTCTATGCATTCATTGTTTCACATGTTTTACGACAGTCCTTGTTTGGTTCTCCCTGGTCCCAGGATGTGGCCCCAGACTGTGTTGGTTTACATGCCCCCAGGTTCCTCCAGACTGGGTCTCCACAGGCCGTGCCAGAAGCCCCACGGAGAGCCTGTGTGGAGGTAATCCCCTATGACATTGTCAGGTGGGGATCATTGATCCGGGTCCCTCAGGTTACACACACTCTCTGGCATCCTTCGAAGGCATTTATTGAATATCAAATTCAAAACGTCTTCTTCAGAAAGTTGACAAAGCCTCAAAGGAACCTTTAATAGTGATTTGAACGTTATATCTTTCTGGCATGTTATCAATATGCAGACCTAATGAGTGAAAGCCACTCAGCAAATGAACTGGTGTACTTTTTGGACTCGGTTTAATTTAACACCATCAGGATGAGCGCAACTCCCTTTATTTAAAATGTAGATGAAATAAACATTTGAAAGTGTTAAATACGTATCTCTCACTCAATAGTTTAACACCTTGAGATATTATAAGTGTAACTTAAGTGCTGTATTTTCACGAGGGGTGGGGGGGGTTCAGGCTGGAGTGTCAGGCAAGCAAGCAGGCAGACGAGGAAAGATCCTAAGCACAAGAAAGACTTTTAGACCAACTTGGAATTTACACAAACACAAATGAACACAGATTAGTGTTGAATGTGTGCTGCCTATGTTGACGGAATTACATGATTTAAGAAAATTATAAGGTTTCAATGAATAATGTTTTGAGTTTACATTTACTGTGCATGTGTATATTCCTACAGAGCAATCACCAAGACCTTATGCTCTAGGTCCCAGATGTGTACTTCTACACTTAGAACTATACACACACACACACACACATTGATTGATGTGTGAAAAACTATGAGTGTCTCTGGTTTCGCCATGCACTTACTCCAGACATCTTCAATTTCTCTTGGATTTTTCGAAAGCCTACTACGACCCAACAGCGCCAGCTGAAAGCTGGAGGTGTGACATCTCCATAAAGTGGACATCCCGGAGCTGTCCACTCGGAGTGGTGCTGAAATGCCCTAAACGCGGGCAATCTCTCGATAAGATTAAAGACATTTACCTTTACATTAACACAGGCCTTTTTTGTATTTATTTGCGTTTAGATATTTCATTTGTATTTTACTTCTACATTTAGTGAGATATAGGCTTTGACAATACTCAACCACTCTACCATGCCTAATAACATATAGCCTACCTTGATCATGAATCATGTAATTACGCCTTGGATGCAATAAAAATACAACAGGTTAGCCTAGTTTCCGATTCTGAACCGGGATTTAACCTATATAGATATAATCTAATTATGTAAACTTATCTGGCACTGCCTCTGGGTTGTGACCCAGTTGTTTTTAGACTTTAAAGTTGTGATCCAAACGGTTCTATTGGGGGAACGACTGTCTACTGTGAACGTTGATTCATACCGGGCAAAGAAGGAGGGGACACTGCTTGAGCGCTGCCCTACTTTCATTCAATCATTTCCTCATCCACTCCACGGTAGAAGACGTTTGATATGCTGGCATTACCTTAAATTCCCATTTGATCAAATGTAGCCTACAAGGCCTACTTCTAATGATGATTCTTGACCGAATCGCTAGATCTGCGGCAATAGTTTATAAGTTATTTTAAATGTTTTGTCTGCACGGGATGTCATGGCACAGACGATAAGCTTAGCAGAAATTAATACGTCCTTCCCTTACGAAGAATACGAGTGTAAAATATGCTACAACTATTTTGACTTGGGCCGCCGCACTCCAAAACTTTTGGAATGTTTACACACATTTTGCGAGGAGTGTCTAAATACGCTTCATCTCCGGGACGACCGAGGATGGCGAATCGGTTGTCCGCTCTGCCGCCATAGAACTCCAGTCCCAGAATATCGAATACAAAACCTCCCAAACAATACAAAAGTAACGGATGATCTTCCTCTCCATGTCGAAGCAGACCCTTTGCCACAGGACAGTCTGCCGTCAGACCGCCCACCTTTGCATCCAGCGCTTGTTGCTGCGTACCGCAGAGAAGAGGCAAATGCAGCAGGGGTTCAGGCACCGGCTGTGCAGCCTAATGCAACTGACGGCGGGGGCTATGAGAGCTGTCAGAGCTGCAAGCGCGTCGCACTGACCACGGGTTGTGTGTGCGCCATCTTTTCTTTCCTCTCCATGATAGTATTGTTGTTCATGGGTTTAATATTTGTGCATAACTTCAATAACCCTCCCTCGCCCATCGGCCCTGTCTGTTTGACTTTAGCAAGCGTCCTCGCCCTGTTCTCTGTTATTGTCACATGGTTAATGTGTTGGCTGAAATACCGACCTGACACAACCGCTGGTTCTGCTGGTAACGGCGACAGAAGAAATGCATTATAACTTCAACGTAATTCGACTAAATAAATTAGATTACTAAGGTATAGCTGGGCCCCTTTGTGTACTAAAAAGTATGCACTAGTATGTATCCATCAGTCACAATAGAGAGGCCCTCTGAACAAGCATTTCAGATTAATCCTGTTTAAGATCTCTTCAATTTCGTTGAAGAGATCTAAATTATTATGAGAGATCTCAATTGTCACTCAATTATTCTTGCACATCTAATATGGGTTATATTGAACCCTGCAGTCCTAAAAGGGTGTAGTCCAAGGTTTACTCTTAATTGTTACAAAACAGTTCTACAAATAACACAAGCGTCCAATGAGACCACAGTTTAAATGAAGATGTCTATATATGTCTCAACATACATTATACATATGAATCATTTGAATGATGAACGACATGTCTGCCTGAAAGAGATTTGAGATGTAATATTGCACTATGTATGTCACAAATGTCCCCCTTTATGCATTAACCAAAGAATAAATATCCCATAATAACTCACTGTGACGTAATATCAATGCTTTTGGATCCGGATGCTGTATTGTTATATCACTTTAAGAGGTCCAGCTGTTTTGAATCATTCTAAGCCCAATGGTTTATAGGCCCTGTATATTTTCCTTAAGAAGGAACAAGGCCGATGAAAATGTGCTGTAGATAGCATGAATGCTCTCAGGATTTCATCCTCAGAGGAACGTACAGTCATTTCATTTTATGAATGGTACAACAGGCTGATGTTTCCAATCATTCACTTTGGGTAGTTGCTTGACACTGCAGAAAAGGAGCCTTCCCATTGATTAGCTGTCACATGTCTGCCCTCCAGTGGTTGGCCAAGAGTACTTCTATTGACTTCTTCTGTCAGACCAACTCCACTTGTGTTCCATATCTCCAATCTTTAAATAATTCAGAAATAAAGCAATAAGTTAGTACAAGTAATACTTGTAATCAGCTATTAATGTCTTACGCTCAATTCTTTTTTTGTTTGTTTTATTTCTGCTACCTGAAAGATATTTCAGAGATATTTCCCCCTTGTTGTCTTATGCACTGTATGCTGTATGAATTCGACTATAGGAGTGAGGAGATCCCCATGGGCAAAGACCCGATGTAGGTTTGAGTCTTGCTAAGAGACCCGTGGAGGATGTTCCTGCATTTTCCACTCCTCTCTTTTCCATAGTGGGAAGTTTATTCCTAGACAAAACTGTTTTCCATGTATTTTAATGATTACACATTGCACATGCCCAGTGTCCCCAGAGGGAATGTGAAAATATGTTTGATCATATCACATCAGAGGTATCTGTGGACCAGAGTATCTAACAGGAAGTCAGCCCTCCAACAGGATCAGAGCCTCTAACAGGAAGTTAGCCCTCCAACAGGACCAGTCTCTAACAGGAAGTCAGCCCTCCAACAGGATCAGTCTCTAACAGGAAGTTAGCCCTCCAACAGGACCAGAGTCTCTAACAGGAAGTCAGCCCTCCAACAGGACCAGTCTCTAACAGGAAGTCAGCCCTCCAACAGGACCAGTCTCTAACAGGAAGTCAGCCCTCCAACAGGACCAGTCTCTAACAGGAAGTCAGCCCTCCAACAGGATCAGTCTCTAACAGGAAGTTAGCCCTCCAACAGGACCAGAGTCTCTAACAGGAAGTCAGCCCTCCAACAGGACCAGTCTCTAACAGGAAGTTAGCCCTCCAACAGGACCAGAGCCTCTAACAGTAAGTCAGCCCTCCAACAGGACCAGTCTCTAACAGGAAGTCAGCCCTCCAACAGGATCAGTCTCTAACAGGAAGTCAGCCCTCCAACAGGATCAGTCTCTAACAGGAAGTCAGCCCTCCAACAGGACCAGTCTCTAACAGGAAGTCAGCCCTCCAACAGGACCAGTCTCTAACAGGAAGTTAGCCCTCCAACAGGACCAGAGTCTCTAACAGGAAGTAAGCCCTCCTACGGGACACAGGACAAGAGAGGGAGACCTCCAGCTCGGATGCTCTAAGCGATGTCACACAGTAATGGGACAAATACATGTCCCATCAAAGAGAAATCTTTGAAATCTCTCTCACACAACCATGCATGCTCTCACACATATGCACACACATACACACACACACACACACACACACACACACACACACACACACACACCACCTACAGGCCCATTGCATGTGACATGCAATTAGCCTGGAGGAACCTGAGAAGGAAGTTCACTAATGTTCCTTTTTGATGACCATGTGAGCAAGAGAGGACTTGAGGGTACGTGGAGAGAGGACCTGAAGAACACCACAGGGGTCTAGACCAGGTGGATGTAACAAGAGAGGGCTTTGTGCCACTGTGACCTCTCTTTGAGGTGCATTTGACCCATTTATGCATGGGAGTCTTGTGCAATTCATTTTAAATACATATTAAAAAAGTGTAAGATTTGTGTCCAATAATAATGATGTGCTACATTTCAAATTAGACCTGAAAGTGAAACCTTGGTCTACCTATTCAATGTGTCTTTTGGTATCATGCGAGGTCAATTATCCATTAAAAAATGTAGTTCTCAATTTTTTATGCAGGTTTTGTTTCCTCAGTCTAATCAACACTCCAACAATGGAATACTTTTAATATTCCCATGCAAAAAAGGTTTGCTCATTTCCCAGGGCTAAATATTCCCTGTAGGCCAATACACCCACAGTAAATTGGAATTACGGCTCTCCTCCCTTAAATCACGTTAGTGTCTAAAATCAACGGTTATCACTAAATTGAAATCGACATTTACTTTTGATTAGGTCATCAAAGATTAACTACTTGATTTGGGCCTGTTTCAACTACCACTTGATACATTTAATTTACCTACATTTCATATGCTGTTTTGATCCATCCAAGACCACAACTTCAAACCAAAAGTGTAGGCTACGACATATGACCTTAACTGCAGTGAGTCAAAAAGATCTCCCAAATTCTCCAAAAAGACGATGGTGTGTGCTAATAATCTGGATATTTTATTGGGGCCTACTTGCTCAACAAGACAGACTTCCGTGGTCTCTCACAAAGTTAGACTTTTTTTCCCTTTTTCTTTACGCAATACGTTTCTTCTGCGGCATTTTGGTCTTGATTTTTGTTTTATGCATTGTCTGCAATCGAGCACATTTCTGACTTACATTTTCCCCGTTCCCAATTGATTTGACACGGGTGATCCTATTTCCCTTTCATGATAATCAAACTTGGTATCATAACTTAGTTTTGTTCCTATTCTTTCTTGTATGAGCATATATAGTTTCCTTATAGGCTCGTTGCATGTCGACCCCTATGTATTTTTCGAAGGAGAGATGGAAATGCATCTCACCTCCAGCTTGTGAGTGAATCACGTTATCAGCCGCAGACTGTGCGTCAAGTGACAAGAAAACTGTGAAGCAATGCATTTTAAGTTATTTAGAAAAAAAGGCAATAATAATGATAATGACAATTATTATAATAATCACAATGATTTAATCCTACAACAGTACCCTACAATTATTCATTTATTCTGTCGTTAAGTGTTGTTTAGCATACATAAATATTAAATAAAAAACGATTTTATATCAAAATATTTTGCAGCGAAAGGAATTCTGAAAGGGAGTGTCAGGTATCTTGTCCAGCAATTACTTTTTCCTTTAAGATGTGAAAATGTTTCTAGCCTTTAAATCTTAAAACCCACATCGATCCTTAATGAAAAGACTTTCAGAGAATTGACATTTTTATAAATGACTTAAGTAACACTCTTTTGTTGTTCGACTTCTGTACTAAATGTTATTTCTACACCCTAAGCTCCTGATGGACAAGTTAGGTCCAATTAAGTTGCTGCATTTGCAATAGTTTAGGTTTGATATGTATATTAAACTTGTCTAACAAGATCCCAAGTCAAGTGATCTCTCATGTGGTTGTGTCAATAATCGTCCATTTGCACGGATGTGTTACACTAACGTGCTGTTGCACTGCGGGTCAGAGTAGCGACTAATGCTGAATTAGTGCTACCATTAGGAGACCATGAAAAGTTTTGCATGCGGAGTGATGGAACTCTGGGGGAGAAGCACTTCTCTTTGCACGCAAAGAACTCCCGCGTCCATGCCGTATTTCTTTAATGATTTCTATTCACATGGCCAGTAGGCTAACCGTCACTCCGGTGTCCTTCAGGTTTGGTTAACAAAATCTTATCCTCATTAGTCCAAAAATAATATATCCAATAACATCCAGAAAGACAATCATATTAATAATATCATGCATATAGGCTAAAGAAACAGCAAAAGTACAAATGAAACAACATGTCTCACTTATGTCAACATATTTAACCCCAGTGATAAAACAGTTAGGCCTAGACCTATACATAAAGTCACCTCGGACATAAAAACATAATCATATAGCCTATTATGTTAAGCTTTTCACCCAATAGCAATCAATGTGATCACTTGTGGTTGCCGCTCTTCCACATGTTGTGCTTCCGGACTACCCCGTCGAGTGGTGGCTCCTCTCAGCACGGTACCGGGATTAATTAGGTTAGGTCAGAGCACCTAGGACCGCAACGCAAGCACAGGGTCACACAGCGAACACCCAGAGCTTTAATACACAATCCAATAAAATGTCATACTTATATCCTAATCAAGTTCAATATTCGATTAGACCTTTGAGCAGAATAGGCCTAATATTTTACTTTGTAAGTAGCCTAATTTCTACAGTAGGCCTATATGGTTTGCAGGGCCACTTCACTACAATTTTGGCATGTAGAAAAAAGAACATGCAAAAACATTTTTGAAAGATCAATGCATGTTCACCAAACTAGAATGAATATACCAAGAAATGCGCACATTAATACGAAAACAACAGTGTATAAGTGTGTGTTTTTAGAGGGCGATGATTGGTATAAATGACACTCATAAAATCTTGCCAAAGTAAATTCCTTGCAAACCTTCATGGCAATTAAAACCCTTTCTGATTCTGATTCTGATAAAGTTATACATAATTTCTCCACATTTACACTTTTATTTTCTTTAAACTTATTTTACTGTAGGCTTATTACCCGCACCATAACCGCATATAGTCCTTTAGGCCCCTCGTTAACATTTTACAATAGTCTATGTGCACCACATTCTTTTAAGTAGCATATGAAACATCGTTCTCATTTCATCGACACATTTAAAATAAAGACTTCAATTTGAGACGTAGGCCTATAATGATGTTCACAAAACTTGCTAAAACAAAACAGTTGTTTTGTCGTTGTTTAGCACAACAAGGGTGTTGTGTCTGGTCCTGGATCAGTTGTGGAGAATAAAAAACCTCGAGCGCCCAACAAGTGTGACACATCGACTTGAACTCTTGAGGCTATACTGCTGTGGAGAGTTCCTGTTGGCCAATCACAAAGCACCCTTAGCCCCCAGGACGTTCTTCCCCTAAACCAATCAGAGGCCTGATAGCCCCGAAAAAGAGAGAAGAGCAACAACATATAAAATGTTTCACTTACACACATTTTCTCAATTCACCTCAAGAGTGTCAACAACAACCTCAGCTGAAAGCGGCCTGCGGTCTCGCCCGATGCAAACTATACAAAACTGTTTCTGAAGTTATCACATTGATCATCACGGTGGATACTGACGCATGCACCAGTTCTCGAGGATATAACTTCAGTCTGTTGCCATTTCGACGAGGCACCTTGCTCCCTCCTCACCCAAGAGTCGTAAAATCCACGGTGTAAAACTTCTGGAGGAATATAATAGTTTCAAGCCTAATTCTGTCTTGGCAGAGGGTCAGGAATCATGACGGCACTTGCAGGAGGCATTCAGAGAATGATGCGACCAACTCCACATCAGAACTACCCGCGGGGAGGATACTCATTGGAAGGTATTGTCTACAGTTAAATCAAAAACTCAATGCTTGTAGCCTTTTTCTTTATGACATGGAACGCGTTAGTATAAGTTTGTTGACACATGAGAGTTGAGTTGAAGAGATGCAGTGTCATCACATAATTTCCACTCAATTAGCTTATAATAAACATGAAGCCTGCACACAGTGTTTATGAATCTAGAAATGAAGAGTAGAGTGAGTGTGGGTGTGTGTATGTGTGTGTGTGTGTGTGTGTGTGTGTGTGGGGGGGGGGTGTAATGTTGGGTACTGCATGCTATCAGAAAGGAAACATCAAAATTGAAAAAGCTTAAGCCTTTCTGTATTATTAATACCCTATTCAAGGCCTATTATAGGACCACAGTGTGGCATTTAAGGACTGATCCAGTGTCAACGTTTCTGATACAGTTTTGTATGTAGTCTAGTATTAAGTTATTGTTACTATTATTGTCATCAACTATTGTGATCTACTTTACCCCTACTTTATTCCTTCTATCTAGTCTCAACCCCTTTAGGGCAGGGTCGCGTGAACCAGCTTGGTGGTGTTTTCATCAACGGTCGACCTCTTCCCAACCATATTCGGCACAAGATTGTGGAGATGGCCCATCACGGCGTCCGACCGTGTGTCATCTCCCGCCAGCTTCGAGTGTCCCACGGCTGCGTTTCCAAAATCCTGTGCCGGTATCAGGAGACTGGTTCCATTAGACCCGGGGCTATCGGAGGCAGCAAACCAAAGGTGAAGAGTTTATGAGTCTTTCATACACCGCGGTCAAAAATTGTGTTCTGTGATGAATTTAGCCTATGCTGTAGCATGGCTGAACAAAGTTTGACACCACTTTAAAATACGTTGAAATAGGCATAACGTATATGCTGGTCGTCAACAGGCCTCAGTGCCGCAGAGTTGAAAGTGCGGACAGTTAGTAGAATTTACTGCAAAAGTTAATAGGCTATATTTTACATTTTGTATTTTAATTAGGCCTACTGAAACAAAATAGTCTTGTTAAGCACAATGTTATTGTAGCCTATGTGAAATCACCCAAAAATATGCAGCCTGCTAGTGAAGTAATAGGCCTAACACATGTATCTTTAATTTTTGTAATGTGCAGCAGACAACATCTCCAGACTTGGACAGGAAAATCGAGGAGTACAAGCGAGACAATCCTGGAATGTTCAGCTGGGAAATAAGGGATAAATTATTGAAAGATGGGATCTGCGACAGGAACAACGTCCCGTCAGGTAAAACATTTAAACCGATATTTGCCTAATTTTGTGGTAGGTCTAGGCTATTTGATTGAAATTAGTTAAATCATATTTGGCTTGTTTATGGAAACTATAAGATATTGGTCGTACAGGCTGTGCTAGGCCTATAAATTATTGAGTAAAAAAATCTGAAACGTTTTAAAGTAGGCCCTATTTAAAAAAAACTGAAATAAATAGGCTAATTATTTAGGTCAAATTGTCTGATTACGTCAAGACTATGCTCTACAACTTATTCCACTCAAGGCGGGTTAAGCAGTTTACATTTTTACTTTTCAAGTGAGTTCCATCAGTCGCATCATGCGCTGTAAATTCGGTGGAGTCGGGGAATATGAAGAAGATGATGATGAAATCGAAAAGAGGGAATTGGAAGAGAGCGAACGACGGACGAAACACAGCATCGACGGCATTCTCGGGGACAGATGTGAGTTAACGAATTTTATTAAATCGATGCAGAGGAAATGTGAAGGAATTGTTCTGTACGAAAAGATATAGCCTATAGTAGCCTATTTGTCTCTCATCAGTTTTTATACACATTTTCTAATGTTTTTTTCTGGTGTATGCTACTCATGGCACAGTTGATGGCGCACAGGCCTATTTCTTACACAGTTAAGGAACATTTAGAAGTTATTCCCTGTTTCATTTAGAAACATACCCTAAACATGAAGGAAAAGGCCTTAATGTTAGCTGCATCATGCATTGTTGCTTATAATGAGTTAGGTTGTACAATGCTATTGCCCTTATGCTCTCTCATCTCGAAAATATCAAACTGTGTAGTAGCAAATGTGTCTATTGGGAAATATTACGTTTAAACGGTTTATTGATTTGTTATTGATATGGTAAATTTGATAATTGAATAGCGTGACAACGTTTGATTATTTCTAAGTTCTGGCTTGCAGGCTACAGTTATTTTATTTCAAACTTGAATAGCTCAATAATTTAGGTAGGCTATAGCCTTTTTCGAAACGAGGGCCTAATAAGGGACAAGTAAAGTAGGCTAATATTGAATCTGGAATTGTCAATAGAACCCAGCTTTGAGTTGCTTTCGTTTCAATCAAAAGCAGGGACAAAAATTATATATTAAATCAAACATTTACACAACTTTTCCATGCCGTAAGAAACGGTCTCTTGCACATAATCGGACACTTGAGGATGAACTTGGGAGACAAAAGCGCGAGAGTCCATTGAAACTCACACTTCGGTTTTAGGTGCACAAAGCATGCTATAGCGAGCGGCTCAGTGGTGTACAAAAAGACGCCAAATCTTTTCAAAATGCAGAGAGAAAAGGAGAAAAAATGCGCTGACAAAGGCTTAGGAGAAGACATTACGGACCCGCAATGACCGATGAATTATTCAAGGAGTTCCAATAGGCTCCACTCAGACTCATTTTATAGACTGCACGCTCAGAGAAAATGCCAATTTTCACCTACAAAATGTTCATTTTGGGGCTTATTCAGCGTCAGGCGATGGCGCTTGCCTCTCAGAAAGAAAGAGAATTGCCCCTCCTAATAAGCGACCCGTTCTCGCAGGTCTCTTTGAACACCTGTTGAATTGTGACCTGTTGAAGATATAAGGAATGTGGCCTCTCTCCTGTAAGGCACAGAGTGATTGTCAAGTCGAATATTTTCTATGCGGTTGTGGCAGTTGAGAAACCTCTGATGTTATTATGTGGAATCAAGCATGTTTGTCCTGTGGCCTGATCATTTCGTCTCCTATAGACTTAAATAAACTTTGCTTTCGCAAGATAAACAACACATTGCTGATTGCATGCTTCTATTTATGACTTCACTTAGCACCTCAAGAACGCTGACCTCATTAGATGGATCACTGTCCCTTCACTTTTACGTGCACTATTGTTACAGCGGTTGCTTAGTGCGCATGGTGCTCAGTCAGTCAGCGCTGTTAAAACCTTTTCTAGTAGATTAAATACAAACCTTTTATTTCTTCCCACTTTCATCTGGGGACAAAGCCCGCCCCTTTCCTCTCCGCCCAGGGCGCGAGCATTCATGCAATATCTATAGCCACTTCCCTCTCCCCCTTTCAGGCGAAGCATCTCGAATACAGATCAGCAGAGGCAATTGACTCCACAAACCGTTTAAAAGTGACTCTCCATGAGCGTTTGTTTGGCTAAGATTTGTGTCGTTGATATGTTTGAAACAAGATTATTATTTGTCTAATACGGAAAATACATTAGCGTAGGCGAGTTGTGATTTGGGCATGTGCAGTCTCCTTTTTATTATTATTTACTTAATGTAACAGTTTGAATGGAGACGGAGGATTTTTATAAAAAAAATGCTAAACCTTGTAGAAGGTCTGTGCAGCACGTGGTGCTTGTCATGAGACATGAGACATTTACTGTATGTATTTGACAAGATGCACATATAGGTAGTATTTAGCATATCATAATACAAAATAAACATTTCTCTGTAGAATGATGAAATATATTTGGATTGTGTGTGTGGGGAGTTCCATGGTCAGATGACACGAGTTTGTGCATGATCATGCTTTTATTTGCTCTTGCTGGTGCATTTTGTCTGCACACCAGCTAAATAGTATCAGACACTGAATAGAGTGCTATGAAATCTGCTTGAAATCATCTTTTTCTTTTGGTCATCTTTTTGGTACCTTGATATATACTGGCAGTATTTCACTCTTGTGTGTCAATGTGGAAGCAGTTGTTTTCATTCTTTTACAGCTCTTCATTAGAATGTGAAAAGAGTGTTTTGGGTTGTGAGAGAGTGTCCTCTGGCCAAATATTGATTAAGTAGGTGTTTGTAGAGCCTATTGTTGTGGAAGAGAGAGCCCAGTTGCTCTCCTGCCCTTTCTCCTCTGTCACTATTGTTAACTTGCCTTAAGTGCTAAGATCAAAGCTGGCCCATTTAGATTTATTTGTCTGGGAAAAAAGACTGTAGCAAAGGTTTGTGGGGTAGAAGTAGAGCCTGTAGCGGCCCTCTCCAGATCTGTATGGCATTAGTAGGAGCTTCAGGCATTGTAGGAAAAGGATGCCTTCAAGCTGTGGTAAATTTACTCTAATAAGGAAATGATTCCAATGTTGTTGAATCATGCACTTCCTGTTCCAACACAAGTGATGAGTGTAGGGACATTTAGTCTCAAGCATGATGGGTTGATAAATGTAGTCATTGTTCTAACAAAAATGATAGTCGCTTAGAATGTATCTTATCAAGTTCCTGTTTCTTGTTTCAAAGCAGATTTATTTTTTGGTGCAGTTAATCAGACTTTTTAAAGCACTGATTTTAGGAAAACTATTTGGAGGGAGAATATTATTACTTCCCAAATGTTTACTTAGGGTTAGAATGTGACCTAAACACATTTTAACAGGTATATATATATGATTAATAAATGACACCCTTTTATTCGAATGCATTTATAACCTAAAACACCACCCCTTTAACCTAATTTAGCTAATTAAAAGTAACCAAGTCATGAAATCGAAGTAGCCTGCTACTGCAGATTTCATTTCAGACAACAGGGTTTGAGAGAGAGAGACAGAGAGAGGGAAAGAAAAAAGAGAGAGCTCAGAAATACAAACAGTCAAAGGGATAACTTCTCATGAAAGGGAATCCCGCGGTGCCAAATTGAATAAGCCCAGTTCTTTCAAATCTGCCATGGTGAACGCAGTCAACATGTAATAATTGGTTTCATTGAGGTGCATTCCGACAATCTGCTGCCATTCTCCAGCCTCTATTGTCCTGGCCAGGCAAACAGCCAGGGGGACAGGCGGAATCAAGTACTGACAAAACATGAAAGATTTAGCTGCTTTTGTCAGAGAAAACTGAGTAGGACTTTGTTTGTGTAAATAAAGTGCAATGACCTGGCTCCCTGGGACTATGCATCGAAGATACAGAGAGAGAGAGAGGGTCTGCAAGCATGTGTATGGAAGCTAAGCTTGAGGGTAGGTGGAGGAGAGCTCTGGGTCTTCAGAGAGCAGGACTTCATATATAAACCATTAAAAGCAATGATGTTACTTCCTAACCTCCTAACTCCTCGGGGACATTTAAATACATAAACAAACACATTTCTCTCTCACACACAGGCCTGTATATTAGACCAGGGTTAATCCCCCCCCAACCCCCCCACCGACCACCCCCATCCCCAACCAGAAGGACGTTAGACACCATATTTACTGTGTATTAGTCAGTGGTCCCTGCGTGGTCATGCTGCCTTAGTGGATTGAGCAGGGCCTGGGAGAGAGAGGCCACTGGCTCCAGAAGCCACTAACGGCCAGGAGACTTGGAGCCACTGGTGGAATGTTTTCAAATGGCAAGTCCCCCTTTAGTGGGACTCCCCCGTCTGTGGAGTGGAGTCTCCAGCCTCTCTCTCGGTGTGCATCTGTGTGTGTGTGTGTGTGTGTGTGTGTGACGACTGTTTCCCTGTCCTGTGTTGTCTACTACTGCACAGTATGCCCAAAGCCCAAATCCACAATACCTGGAATTAATCACAGTCCCTTGGGAGACACTCAGCAAGGATTATTCCCTATTTATTTCAGGGATAAGAGTTTTATTTGACACAGATAGCTAGATATAATGAGAGGGCTTGTGTCCTTGATATTGGGCTTTAACATAAAAAATGATGTATAAATTGTAGTTTGAGTTTTGCACATTTTTGCAAGTTTGCAAGTTGTTGCACTTTTCAAGCCCAAATAATTTATTACATGAAGAAATTCCTCCATGTCATAACTTCCTTCTTTTATTTTCTCTTATCCACACACACACACACATGCACGCTCACACACAGAAACCACATTTACTCTTGCTGACAATACAACAACAGCAACATCACTCTCAAAGCTCTCAAAGAAAGGGAAAAAAATCCACACTGGCTTATCTGCAACTGAATACAGACACTATGCTTCATTAAAGCCTCTTTCTCCCCCGGCTCAGGCATTGTGATCCTTCAATATTAATTCAAAGGACAATTAATGAATGCAGGGCAACTTTGAAGTGAGAGGCTGGGGTCCTGCCCCGGGCCTGCCCCTCACCACTGATGTACTCTCCAGTCTCTCTGACTCACCCCGGAGACACTTGCGAAGGGCTGAAAGGGAGGGAACAAGCAATGGAAAGGCCAAGGAGAGGAGCACCTCTTATAAAAAGAGCTCTCTATTGCCTTGGAAGTATTAGCCAAGCAAAACTCTGTGATGGGGTGGAACAAGGGAGCTAGGAGAGAAAAGGGGTCGGGGGCGAGGGGGTGAGGGGAACTGGGCAAAAGGAACACAAAGGGATAGTTAATTGAGTAAAGCCAGACAGCGTTGTCAATCACTTAACTTTGTTTAGCCTCCGCAGTTTTTTTTGAGGGGCTGTTTGATTCAGAGCCTATGGGACATGGGAGCCCAATTTAACCGGATTCTTCTGTTAGAGGAAAAAAAACAACTGAACAGTGTCCAAGTTTTGGTTTTATTTTGTTTGCGTCAGTTAGTTCCTCGGTGAGTAACACGAAGAACAGCTTGCCAGTTCACTCAGGAGTATGACACTAACACGCACAGCATACGTCCGGGCTAGGCTGACATTCCATGAATGGCCTCGTCCAAATCCCCCAAAATACGGCCAGTGTTTCGGAGCCAGCAGCGGCAGAAGGAGAAGAAGAAGACCGTGGAATGTGGTGATGGTTTCTCTCTGTGTGAAGTTGTTGCGGGCTGGTGTTGGTCTGCGAGAGGTCAGCAGTCTCCCCTCCCCTCAGTCAGAACACAGGGCGGTAGCTAGAGCGAGGGGTCGTAGGTTAACCTGGGGTCACTGCCTGTTAAAACCATCGCTCCAGAGGCAAGAGAAGGGTTACAATAATGTTTTGGGTGAGATGACAGCTAATGGACTCTGTGACTACTGGGGTAGCCAAGGGAACAGTAGGTACAAGAATTCCAGACAGAGGGATTCTTAAATTGTTACAGCGTATCCCTGGGGATATAACATTTTTATGAGAGCTGGAAGTAGTACTATGGGTATTCCTGGGATTGAAGCAGCACTGAAGTGACAGATTTAACAAACAAAGATCAGCTGGTTTGGGTAGTTGAGTCTAGGAAGAGCGGGCTTGTGAGAGGGCTTGTGAGAGTTCTGGAGTCTGGATTAGGGGTTGGGATGGCTCTGGCCTATTCTGGGATGTTGAGGTCTGTACTGGGCCAAGGGTTGTGTTTGGATAATAGGCCGGGCCGGGGGTGGGGCCTGCAGCGAGGTGGAACGTGCGGCCAAGCGGGCCCGTTGAGGTGTCCCCGCGTGGGCTTTGAGACCCTGCTTTGTCCCCTGTCTCTGGGGGGGACGTGCCACCGGGAAACTGTCACTGAGATCCACTGAGCTCGAGAGTATCCACCCCACACTGGGCACACAGGATGCCCACAGGCAGGACACCATTTGTGTGGCTTTTTTTGTCACTTCAGCTCTATTAGACAGTGATAAATCTTTTAACTTCATATCAGCAGGGCTCTTTGTTTGCACTATGGAAGGACCCCCCACCCCCTCTCTCTTTAGCTTTCAGCTTGAGCGTAGATCTGTATCTGATAGGGTATCTGTTCTATTATCTGTTCTCTTTCTCTTTCTCTTTCTCTTCTCTTTCTCTTTCTCTTTCTCTTTCTCTCTTTCTCTCTCTACCTCTCTCTCTCTCTCTGCCTCTGTCTCTGTCTCTCTCTCTTTTGGGTTCTCTCCTCCATCTTTCCAGTGCACCAATCTCTCTTTCTCTTTATCACTACCTATAACCTTCTGTCACTCTTTCTGTCCATGCTCCCTCTTTCTCTGTCTTGCTCGTTCAAGCCTCGCACTACTTTCTCTCTCACCTTTCATGGATATTACTGGGATATAAATGTATCGACTAAAAACACTCCACTCTCTCTCTCTCTCTCTCTCTCTCTCTCTCTCTCTCTCCTCTCTCTCTCTCTCCTCTCTCTCTCTCTCGCAGCTGCAGAATTCGGTGGGCTCTTTAACAAATGAAGCGAGCAGCCCCTCTCTTTTTTCTATCTCCCCGCCCCCTCCCCTATTTTTGAACCCCCCAATGGGTTAACTTCAGCTGGGCTTAGGAGCTGTCAGTTAGCCAGTCAGTCTCCCCCACTGCTGGTGCATCTGCCGGCCCTGGCCCTCTCCAAACATGCTCTCTTTTATTCAGTGGTCTAGGCCCTCACACTAGCCTGGGCTGCATGAAAGGCCCAAATCTACTTCTCGGAACAAATAAACTAGTTCATTTGTCTCTTCTGCCCTTTGTCTTGTGGTAGGGAACATATGTCACTGGCTCAATTACCCCTGTCTATTAACTGGCCCCAGAGGAAGAGACACCAATACCCCTACCCACACAGGGCCATAAACTCTCCATATGGTCCCCAATCATGTCTCTCTCTCCTCTATCTCTCTCTCTCTCTCTCTCCTCTCTCTCTCTCTCTCTTCTCTCTCTCTCTCTCTCTCTCTCTTTGCTTATTACCTCCAAGAACCACCAAGAACCACCTCCACCTCCAAGAACCACCCATGTGGTTTTGGGTAGTGTGTGTGTCTTAATATTGAGGTCTTTCAGAGGGGTAGAGGCCATAATTCCAGTCCCAAATCTTGGCCACTGTGTTGTGCATTGTAAACATGAGCACTCTGTTGGTAAAGACCCAGAGTTCTCCTGCTTTCCCTGCCAGGGTTGATGTTAATAGGATAGGACAGATTGAAGGCTGACATCTGTGCTCTGCTACTCTGCCTGTCAGTCAGCTCCCTGGATACATGAATCGTTTGGTTTGGCCCAGGTTGGTGGGTCTTTAGAGTGCGTGTGTGTGGATCTATAATCAGTTAAAGACACCTGCTGCTCTGTTTGTTAAACATGACAGCCGTTTATTAGATTGACATGCAGTATATTTGGGGGGAGGTGTCAGCTCCAAGTAATTTCCCCCTCAGGGAATAATACGATAATAATAATTCATCTTTTCATTTCCATTCTTGCCGTCGACACAGCTGAGTTCTGATTGGCTGCGGGATGTTCTCAGCTCCCCGGCCCAAGAGCGGCGGCGGAAAATTCGATTTGAGTGTTTAAGTGAGGAGGTCGAGGCCTCCCATTGTGTGTTTAGTATCCTCTTCTCCTATTTGTTGATGGGAATGTGTGGGAACGAGCCCCTCCGCCCGCCAGTGCATCGGGCCTCCGAGTCGGCTTCCGAGGCGCTTCCGTGACGCTGCCTCAAACGGTGAACAAACACGGGGTTGTCAGATGAGGAGAGGGTGGAGGGAGAGTAAATGGAGAAGGGAGAGGGTGGAGAAAGAGGAAAGGAGAGAAAGAAGAGGAGGGGAACAGAAGCAGAGTGGGAGCAAGGCGGAGTGAAACGGTCGGGTTGGAAGGGACCGGGCTAGGATGTGTCCACTTCCAGTCGCCCCCTCCCCCCTTCCCCCACACGCACACTTGCCCCAGCATCCATCTCCAGGTGCCTTTAGCCTCTAACCCCCCCTCCATCCACACCCTTGTAACCAACCCCACTCTTCCCCCAGGCTATGGGGGAGATGACAAGAGAAGAGGGGGTGGCGGAGGGTGGTGATGGGGGGGTTGAGGCGCTCCCCTGCTGTGCTCCTCCACATCCCTCCCAGTGGCCCTTCTCCGGCCCCTCTGTGTGCCCCCTCCCCCTCTCGTGCTCCTGCTGGGCAGGTGACAGGCCCCTGAATGCTGGCCTGGCCGCTCTGATGGCTCTTGCAGATGGAGCGTGGTAATCGGGCCAATAGAGCCCTGCCACAGGCATCCCCCTTCCCCGCACACAAAGACCCACATAGCCCCCTCCTGATCACAGAGAGAGAGAGAGAGAGGGAGAGAGAGAGAGAATGGGTGAGAAAGGGAGAGAGAGCCAAAGGATGATAAAAGTAACACTGTCGTTTGCCATTAAGGGAGAGATCATGATGGAGTGTTTTCCAGGGAGCTACTAATAATAAAAAAGAAAGAGGGAGAGAGGGAGAGAGAGAGATAGAGAGAGAGAGGGATAAAGGGAGTGAAAAGGGGAAGCCCCACCCTGAACCAATAGTCAACATGACACAGTGCCACTGTGGATCTTTCTGCTCTCTCTCTAGTTTTATGAGCTCTTTCTCTCTGTCGTTTAAGAGCCTCTCTCTTTCAGCTCCATCACTGTTCCTCTCTCTCCTTTTTCTCTCCTTCTTTCCATCCTCTTGTTTTTAAATGGTAATGAGTGTGTTTGTTGTCTGTTGGTTTACTTAGTCTTTGACTTGTCAGTCTGGTGATGGACGTATATCAGCGTTTTTGTGTTAAAGGATGGTTTGTAGTCATATTGGGACAAAGTAAGCACCGCAACTGTCCAAAAAATAAACAGTATTACTTTGGGTTTACGTCAATATTATTGTTGATATACGCATGGAACTCCAACTTTTCTCAAGCATGCTAACTTCCTAGTCAATATTTTGAATGGTCTGTCCCAGCAAAAACTTTTTTTTATTTCCCTGGCAACATGCAAGCGCTCTCTCCCATGATCCTCTCTGGTAGCGCGGCTCCTAGTCCCCATGTAATAAAGATCTCTTCCCCTCGCTGGAGACTGGAGCCTGTGGCGACGGTTGGGAGCGAAGCAGAACACAATTCCCGGGGCACCAAATCCTCCTGTAATGCCTGGTCAGACACACACTGGCAACCGGCACAAGCATTTCCTGATCATCTCCGGGGGCGATGGCAGGAGAGGCGGAACCCTGGTCCCCTGCGTGTGTGACTCGCCACTTTTAATTAAACCTTTAAATCTCTCTCTCTTCTCTCTCCCTCTCTTTCTCTCTTTCCCCTCTTCTCTCTTTCCCTCCCTCCCTCCCTCTCAGTCCACCATTTTGAATTCCCTCACCTCTGAAAGGGAATGGATGGAGACTCTGTCTGTCTTCTACCATCTGTGTTCGAATTGTGGTCACACGAAAAGTGCAGCGGGTGGGTGAAAGGCGAGGGCCCGGACAGGGCAGATGCATGTGTGTGCGTTGGGAAAAGTGGACCTGCGTGTGCAAGGGGGGTGATTGCAGACACGTAATGGTGGACAATGGGGGCCTGTCACGCTAGTTTGAGGTGCCTAATCATTATTTGATAGGAGGGTGACCCTCCCCCATACGCTACCATGGTCCTCCAGCTTAAGGCCCTGTGAGGCTGCATTGACTCGCTCTTCTGCTGCATTAGGCTCTAAAGGCTCTTCTCTTTAACACTCCGTTCCCTACCTTAGTCCATCTCTCCGTCTCCTGGTCTCTCCATCCATCCATCCATCCATCTGTCTGTGTGTTTCTCTCTGCTCGATGTCTCTCTCTATCTCTCTCTCTCTACTCTCTCTCTCTCTCTCTCTCTCTCTCTCTCTCTCTCCCTCTCTCTCTCTCCAGACATCCCTTGAGGTAACAGACTAGGTAGCACCTGAGTTGCCTCTGGGGCCTCTGGCTCCATCCAGCCCAGCGTGGCGAGACAGGGCCAGACAGGGCCACCCCAGGGTACCCAGTCCCCTTCTAAGCCATGCTCCAACCCACTCTGGGTTCTCTCTTTTGATCACCCCAGGAGATCCAACGTGA
>CAEFZP010000457.1:100000-147500 GCA_903064625.1 Mallotus villosus | reverse complement strand
ATTCCACTACTCATGACTGGGACACAAAATGGAACACAATGCACAGCAACGTAGCATGAGCTCCATGAGCGAGCTCTTAATATCCAACCCGCTCTTCTCCAGAACGTTCCGCTGGGTAATTCTGAAGGGAAAAATGGCAGCAGGGCAGGGGAACTCAACTCTGCGGTTCTCAAACCGACATTGGGCCTGGTCCGTCAGCGAGGAAGTGGAGTAAAGAGAACCATGTGTGGGCGAGGCAGCATAATCTGACTCTCATGGCTGAGCTCGGAGAGAGGGGGAGGTTACCCTGTGGTCTACCTGCTCTCTGTAACCCGCACGTCCACGCAGAAGAAGAGCTAGCCTCACTCTGTTTAGCTTGTCAGTGTCAATAGAGGGAATGTAAGATTAGGGCGATGACACATGTTGTCAGGGACAATCACCGTTGTATTAATGGACTGTGGATGCTGGTGCGAATGGTGATTTATGGTCCTGGA
Source organism: Mallotus villosus (assembly GCA_903064625.1). NCBI lineage: Eukaryota > Metazoa > Chordata > Actinopteri > Osmeriformes > Salangidae > Mallotus > Mallotus villosus. The sequence continues at coordinate 147,027 of CAEFZP010000457.1, read as the reverse complement.
AGTCCATGTAGCACCTGGACGGCCTGTATTTAGCTTCCTTCCCTAGCGTGTCACCTAGACAATGTGTTCTCCTCATAAATCCACAGCTGGAGAAATCATCTTCAGCCTCTGGATGATCCTCGTCTGCTCTAGTGTTCTTTTCGCTCGCATTCTATCGCGTTGTACGCCGCCGTCTTGTGTTATTCTGTTCTACTCTGTTCTTTCTATTTGGCTCCATTCTGACCAGTCCTCCCTCCATGTCTCCCGCTAGGTCATGGGACTGTTGAATCCGGGCGGCGTCCCTCACCAGCCCCAGAGTGACTTCGCCCTCTCCCCCCTGACAGGAGGCCTGGAACCCGGGGTCGGCATGGCGGCCAGCTGCCACGGTTCCCAGCGTCTGGACGCTCTGCCAGGCCTGACCAGCACCCAGTCCTACTGCCCACCCACCTACAGCTCTCCAGCCTACGCCGTGGACCACCACCCCTCCTACCAGTACAGCCAGTACGGCCAGAGCAAGGTGAGCACACACACACAGACGTACACACACACACACACACACACAGGCACAAACACATGCACACAGATAGATCGATTTCATGAAAGTTAGGTAAAGGGGTGAGGCTTACCGCTTGGAGTTGTTCTACCATTACCTGCGCTGGTATTTCCACCTCCACCCCTCTCTGCTCCTCGGACATTGTGGGGGTCCAATGTTCTGAGTCATCAGCCTTGTTAATTGGCCGGGGCAACATCTGATGAGAAAGCGTCTCATATCTCCCTTATGACCGGTGAGGTTACATGCACTCAGGTAGGACACAGCTTCTGGCCAGGCTACTTCAGTTTATATTAGCATTACCAGAGTGTATACACACACACACACACACTTACCCTTTCATGACCTCATGTGATGAGGCTGCCCATCAACCCCCCCCCTCTCACCTAGCCATGTAATGACCTCGCTCGCTGTCCGCACGTGTAACCAAGATACCCCACCAGATAAAAGGAAGCCGCTTCTCCAAACCTTGTTTGACAGGAGGGTGGAGGGAGAAAGCAAGGGTGTGGGGGTTTGGGGGGGGCAGGAGCGGTGTAGGGGGGTGGGGGGTTGGGGGGGGGGTGCATGTGCGTCGGGGCGGGAATGGGGTGAGGTACATGACCACATGTTGACTGGGCCGTCATCGGCGACATCTTGATGTCATTAATTTAGCGAGCTCAGAGAGACCCACGTGCAGCTCACGGGGGGAAAGGATGTGTGTGTGTGTGTGTGTGTGTTTCTGTCAGGAAAGTGGGGGTGAGAGGGGCTGTTTAACGGGGAGCGATATGGCCCTTGGCAGCTGGCGATGAGAACCATGTGTCCCTGAGGGGTCACATCCAGAGTTGTTACTGATCAGAGGAGCGATCCACCAAACCTACCTGCAGTGGCTAACTCAGCTTCTAGACCTGGCCTAAGCCCCCAGCCCCAGCCTCAACTCCCACCCCCACCCACAACCCTGCCACAGCCCTCGCCTGAGCCCTAGCCTCAACGCCAGCCCCAATGCCAGCCCAAGCCTCAGACACATCTTCCCTTGGCGTAGTAGGCGGAGCCTGATAAGGAACACTACGGAGACCTCTAACCCCCCCCTCTCTCTCTTTGTTTCCCCAGATGCCTTTCCTTATCTAAAGCACCAACTCTGCTCTGGAGGACAGCTTCTGTGACCCGACCTGACAGTCAGCCTCAGAGCACACACACACACACACTCTCTCTCTCCTCTCCGTCCCCCGTCCGTACTGGCCCTGGTGCCCCCTCTGCCAACCCCTCACTGAGGTAGGAGGGGGGTAGGGGACCTACCCAGGAGACCTTTGGGGGGTGGGGGCGGGGTGGGGTTGTTGACTGGGATAATGAGGACCAAAAGGGGTTGGCGTCTCCTCGAGTTACCTGGTACTCGCCGCACTCACGCTCCATGCCATCTCCTCCAAACCTCAACACGCCTCGCTCCGCCATGCTTCTAGAAGGAGGAAGCGGGAAACAAGCTGGAGAGGAAGGGGGTGGAGGAGGGTGGGGGGGGGTGGCGGAAAGCAAAACATGTAGAACTTAACTGACTCATAACAATTGCGGCGACATACCGGTGAAGACTTTGTAAACTGTTTGTCCATGCGGGTCCTGTTCTCCGTCAGGACTGAGTTCAGAAGAGGATGGAAGAGTAAGACACGAAGATGACTTTTACAATCCGCTCGAGGGTCATTCCCGACTCACCTTGCAACACAGCATGATGGCCGTTATGTGTTTTCAGTGGCAATCTGCTTCACCAAGTCTTAGGACAATGTCATTGACTAAACATAAAGGTGATTCCCACATTGGAATGATGGACTTGATGTGGTTTGAGTATACTGTACATGAACATGGGGACACAGCCGAGGCCCTGATTGGTGGAGAAAAGACGGTGCTGCAACCCAAAGAAAGTGCAATACTTTCATACCTCAGATGAAACTCATCGTCACATAATCACTCAACTATCTGACCTGACATCGTGTACACACAACATTGTTTAGATGTCATTTTCCAAATGTATTTTTCCATTTGAATGGTAATGAGCAAAACAACATGGTGAAAGTAAAAAGAACAGCATTACCCATCAGCCATTGCGTTCTGTAAAAAAATGGTTTCATCAAAACAGGACACCAAGTCAAGTGTCTATGGATCCAGATCATCTCACATTGATGGTCTACATTGACTGAATGAGAATTGGGTCCAAGTTAAGAAGTAGCGTGGGTCAGTACGACAGTGGCTGTTATCATTGTAAAGAGAGAATCATCAGTTCTTTTCAGTATTTATTCGGCGTCCACCTCTGTGTGTCCCTGATCACAGCACTCTCTCTAGGGCTTATCAAGTCTTACGTTTCTTTCCAGACTGTTTTATATACATATATAATGTTTCCTTTATGACTGCATCAAATGATTTTGTTGTAATATGTCTTGTGTAAAAATGCAGCGCTATTTACTATTTATAATAAACTATATTAAAATGTGTGGAAGTGATTGGTGTTTCGTTCGTAGTAACGTAGGTATACTAAGAAATCATTAAAAAACGAGGGTGGTACTGAGTTAAAGGCTGTGGCTCCATGTCCGATCAGTCGATGAACCATGCTGGTGGAGCCATAACTATCAGAGTACAGACACAAGACTAAATTGTACAGACATACGTTAAAGTAACTTGACGTCTGTCTTTCCTTCTTTGGCATTCTCTTTCACCTCTCCCTTCAAGTTTATACAGTCTTTTGGAAGTGATTGTTAACAGCTGATTGTTGTGGGGTTTTGTAAGAAGACACCTATGTTTAATCTTTATGGAAAATAATGAATTTCCCTCTCCCTCCATGACCCCGTTACACATGCATCCTACTGTAAACAAACACTTAATAAAATATGTTTCTCATTGTAATCCGACGACTGCATCCAACGCGATCCCCCCGCCAGTATATTTTCAAAGCTCGTTCCCCCAGTCATTCATAAATATATCCTATTTCATAAATACCACTGTCTGACAAATCCCCTCTCCCTGAGGGCCCCTTCGCACCGTTGATGAGCAAAGCAGAGGCCCCTGTAAACGACCCAAACACAACAGCACACAGACCTGCAGGGATATCAGTCACTGCCAGTGTCCCTGCAGGGTTCAGGGGCCACAGCCGTCCACCGATCCCCCTCTGCCTCCAGACAGCGGAAAAATACCCTGCACGTCGGACACTTCACAAGTTACTGATATCGGTGAGTTTTATAGCTCTTGTTCTTCCTTTTCTTTTTCTTTCTTTCTTTTCTTGGAGGGATGAAGGGATCAGGTGCCTGCAGCTGCCTGTGCCATTCATTTTTTTATGTGCTTGTGTGTGTGTGTGAGTGTGTGGTGTGTGTGTGTGTGTGTGTGTGTGTGTGTGTGTGTGTGGTGTGTGTGTGTGTGTGAGAGAGAGAGTGTGAATGTGCGTGAGTCGGAGAGAGCGCTCACGTCTAACAGTACTACAGCGTTTGTGGAGTTTTTGTGACTGAATGAGTCACCGAACAAACAGACACATGCTGTTTACGTTTCTTTGTTCGTGGTCATACGCGGATGTGTACGTTTGCAGTTTGCGTGTGTGAGTACATGGCCTGATCAAAGCCTGATCGGATTTCAGTATTTTCTTAGTGGTCAGAGAACTGTCCTTTACAAGTGCTTTGCTTGTTGAACACAATGGATGAAGAAGCCAAAGGGGCAGTCCTGGAATGGAGTGCCAGTCAAGCAAGCACACACTGGAGACAACTTAACCTCTGACCCCGCTTCCCTTTGAAATGGAGGAGGCTACTTGACCGGAGCTGACAACTACCCCTCGAGCTTCTACTGCCCCCCCCACACACACACACACACCCTCCGATCTAAAGTAAATCAAGCAGAGGGCAGAGGGAGGGAAGGCAGGAGGGAGGGGAGGAGGAGTGGAATCAAGTTAATTTGGAGAGAAAGAGAGAGGGAGTGAGAGATGGAAAATGTTTGAGGGAAGTGGGGGGGGTTGATCCTGTGTTACTTGCCGGCATAAACTGAACATTTTGGGGTCCGTATGATTCGATACCCAACTGTCTGCACCATGAACGGTGACCGTGTTTGAAATGGGAGCTATGTCGGATGATTGAATTGTGGAGCCCAAGAGGAACCATCAGGTTGGCTACTGTGACGACGTCAGCCGGAGAGCTTTATCTCAGAAATGTCCTCTTATCAGCGGTGTCACGAGTGAGGGGGAGAGGGACAGCATGCCATTTCCCAAAGCGGAGTGGGGAGGTCACTCCTCCCTTTCACTTTCTCTCTCTCTCTCTCTCTTTTCTTTATTCTATTTTGATTTTTCCCTCATCCTTCTCCTTTTTACTTCTTAAGTTCCTTGATTCTCTCTCTCTCCCTCTCAGAGTCTTTTTTACCATGAACCGGACCCTCATTCTTGCTCTGCTCACCCACTGCAAGAGGATGATTCTGGAAGAACTGGACACCAACATCGGGGACAGTGACCACCGCAATGCCACGGGGAGCACCCCGACCAGCCCCCTCGCTACCGTCAGCCCCACCCCGCCCCTCGTCCTGGACCTCAGGGGGTCTTACGACAACGCCTATTTCTACATCCTGTTTGTCATGTTCTTCTACTCCTTCCTGGCGCTGACGCTCTTTAAGAACTTTATCCGCAGCGGGAAGGGCAAGGAGGACCCCTACGAGGAGTTCATGAGTGGGGGGGGCGACGGCCGTGCCCAAATTCAACACAGGCCCTTCGACAGGGGAAGGGTTTGACTTTGAAGATGAGTGCATTCTCTGAGCACGGACTGGGCCGAGCGTGAGGGAAAGTGGGAGGGAGATGTTTTGACAGTCATCGAAGCCAGGAAAACGTCAATGCGGACTATTTCAGGGCAGAGCTGCAAGTGATTTTGGAGAAACTTTTTTTTTCCTCCTCTCTTTTCCATGTTCACTCTCTCTCTCTCTCTCTCTCTCTCCATACAATTGAACAATCAGTAAAACCAGCCCGAGGAGGCCTGTCAGAAAGGAGGACCATGAGAGTGCAGGGGACTGGCTTCCTCTGGGCGTCTGAGAGGCGTGGAGGAGAGGAGGGGCCAAGGAGCATGCTCAAACTGTGGATCATCAGAATGCTGGGATGCCCTCCTGGGGGGTGGGGGGGGGTGGGGGGGGCAATCAGGATCACAGACTGAGGAGGTTCTTTATCACAAATACTATAGATGCTATGGATTTGGTGTGTGTGTGTTTTGGTGTAGGGTGAATGGATTCTTTAAGATCACTGTACAATTTGGGAGATTTACACAATGAAAAATCCAACATAAAAATGATTAATTGATATTAATACTTTAGTCATGTAATCTATCAATGTAATGTAAAAGGTGTTTAATTAAATTTACAAGTTCAATCAAATGGAGAAGACAAAGAATGAGGCGTTAAACAATGTCTTGTAATCTGATTTTAACATTTATCAAATGTATAGCCCCAATATTCAAGTATTACCTTGTCTTGGTTATGATGGGATATTCTGGTACAGAGCAAGCTGGTTTATGCAACCCCTTGCTGACCCCATCGGTCTGAATTTGAAATACATTGGCGAAAGGTGAACTCAGTCTATCAGTCCATAGAATGCACATCAATTGCACAGCAGGATTATGTGACGACGGCTTTAATGAGCACATGCGTTTTTGATTTGAAAGACGCACCGCCTACGAGGCATAAACTCGCCCATGAAAAAGGAGAACGGAGCGTTTACGTTTCCTGAAAGTGGGATACATTTTAGAGTAACTAGTCAACTGCTCGGTTATAGTTATCGTCACAGCGCGGTTTGGGTTGAAATTAGGCGCGCACACGCCAATTATGCTAGATAAAGTCGCGGTTGAGGTAACGACGCTCCTAATACAGAACATCACATGTTCTTTGCAGTGATGTGCATTAAAGTCACATTGCTCGAAATACACTTGAAATATTTTTTTCCTGTTAAAACAGAAGCAAAAGGTGATTTAGGGAGGCCCCTAAGCCTTAGGATCACAACAGAATGTCCTGCATCAGGTGAGCATGATCAGGTCACAAAACGTGCTGGACTCATTCAATCTATTATTATGTTTGCCTGTGTGTGTGTTTGAGGGAGAGAGGGAGAGGGAGAGGGAGAGGGAGAGGGAGAGGGAGAGGGAGAGGGAGAGGGAGAGGGGAGAGGGAGAGGGAGAGGGAGAGGGAGAGGGAGAGGGAGAGGGAGAGGGAGAGGGAGAGGGAGAGGGAGAGGGAGAGGGAGAGGGAGAGGGAGACTGTAATAACAGAAACTGGGCCTGTAGGCTGTTGGTCAGTTGTTTTCTTTCCTCTTATAATTTGATATCAGTCTCATCCTCCTGTCTACTCTTTAACGCCTCCTAAGGTTTCAGACCAAGGTCACCAGCATAAAGATGTAGACAGATGTTTTTATGGCCATACCATATACAATTGTGATATTCCTACTGCATTAGGCTAATCAACGACACAACTATTATTACCGAAGACTCTATGTTCTAAATAGGAATGACGAAATAGGAATAAACACATTAACCAATGTTTATTATTAAATAAGCGTCATGTTTTCCTTTACTTTCCACAGAGTGCAATTTGGTTTGCAGCATGCCGTAAAATCACAATGGCCATATGACAATATATGGCCGATTCACAAAAAGAACATATAACAGAACCACCACTACCACACGTTAATAAGACAACTGATGTCAGCAGGTATACAAATGGTTAAACTGGTTATGTAAGTCTAAGGAGTCTGTCTGCCCTCAAATTAAGTGAATAAACTACGCCTTATGCTAATCTTGAAATGTTAGCAATGTTCATTCTCTTTGTGGCTTTGGTTACTCTAGCAGCAGACCATATTGCATGCTTACATTTACACAATATCAAATATCTTATGTATATTTCCCCATTCACGCTAAAGTCCACACCAATCAGAGGTTCACTGCCTCCTGGTGGTATGTTCTCAAATATAACATGAACAGTGTTGGTGAGAAGAAGCCGCTGTGGAGGAGATCTTGACATCATTTCTTTCTGATCTGTCTGATCCTCATGTTGAGGATTGCATTGGTCTGCTTCCCCTGGGTGTAGGCTTGGGTCTGGGATAAAAACTTATGAGACAGAGAGAAGAACAATTAGTTAGGTGGACAGAATGACAGCTGAACAGAATTATCAGATTTAATCAAAAATTGACTTGTGCTTTGATTTACATCAACATACGTATTAGACGTTTTGATATGTTTACTAATGTTTGATTTTCCCACTCTTTTAAAATAGAGAGGATTCACCTACATTCTGTAAGGCAGTGACTATAGCCTCCTCACTGTTCTCCCCAGAAAGGACAGAAAACCTCAAATAGACAACCAATGGTCCAGTATCTGAAAATACAATGGATGAAATATAGATTTCATGCACATTTAAAGTTAATCACACTATTTAATAATTTGTTGACCTACTGGAGCAATTAACTGAGCAGTTTACCTTTGGGATCTTTGTGTGTACTCCCATCTAGTGGTGAAGCTGGGGAGGTACTGTAGGCTTTGTCGGGCACTGATGGTTTGGGGTTAGGAGTTGTCAGTGATATTGGGGAAGATGAAGGACTAGTTAATGGTACCATGGTAGATACAAGACTGGTTAGGGGAACCAAGATAGATGGAGAACTAGTTAGTGGCACTGGTCTTTGTACAAGACTAGTTAGCTGTTCTGTTGTAGATGGAGTTTTACTTAGTGGTAATGGGGTGGATAGTGTATTAGGTAGTGGTACTGGGGTAGATATAGGACTAGTTAGTGGTGCCATGGTCGGGTCAGAACTAGTCAGTGGTACCGGGCTGGATGCTGTACTAGTAATTGGTACTGGGGTAGATGTTGTACTAGTTTGTGGTACTGGTGTAGATGTTTGACTAGTTAATGGTGCCATGGTAGAGTCAGAAATAGTATGTGGTGTTGGGGTGGATGCTGTACTAGTTAGTGTTACTGGGGTATATGTAGGACTAGTTAGTGGTGCCATGGTAGAATCAGAACTAGTTATTCGTACTGGGGTGGATGCTGTATAAGTTAGTGGTACTGGGGAAGATGTAGGACTAGTTAGTGGTGCCATGGTGGGGTCAGGACTAGTCAGTTGTACTGGGGTGGATGTAGAACTAGTTGGTGATAGTGGGATCAATGTGGTGGTTAGTGGTACTGGGGTAGATGCTGTACTAGGTAGTGGTACTGGGAGATGTAGTGGCTAGTGGATAGGGAGTGGACTAGTGTGTACTGAGGGTAGATGTCGGACTAGTTAGTGGTGTCATGGTAGAGTCAGAAATAGTTATTGGTACTGCGGTGGATGGTAGATGTAGGACTAGTGAGAGGTGCCATGGTAGAGTCAGAACTAGTAAGTGGTACTGGGGTGGATGGATAATAGTTGGTGGTACGGGGAGGATGTAGTGGCTAGTGTGATAGGGTAGATTTGTACTAGTTAGTGGTACTAGTGTAGATGTAGGACTAGTTAGTGGGCTATCGTAGAGTCAGAAATAGTTTGTGTACTGGGGTGGATGCTGTACTAGTTAGTGGTACTGGGGTAGATGTAGGACTAGTTAGTTGGGCCATTGTCGAGTCAGAACTAGTTAGTGGTACTGGGGTGGATGTAGGACTAGTTAGTGGTTGTGGTGTATATGTAGGGACTAGTTAGTGGTGCCATTGTCGAGTCAGAACTAGTTAGTGGTACTGGGGTGGATGTGTACTAGTTAGTGGTACTGGGGTGATGGACTGTTATATGGTAGTGGACTAGTTAGTGGTGCTATGTCGAGTAGGACTAGTTAGTGGTGCCATGGTAGAGTAGAAATAGTAGTGGTACTGGGGTGGATGCTGTACTAGTTAGTGGTACTGGGATGGATGTAGTGGCTAGTGTAATAGGGTGCATGAGTGTACTAGTTATTGGTACTGGGGTGGATCTGGACTAGTTAGTGGTACTGGTGATGGATGTACTGGCTAGTGTAATAGGGCATGGATGTTGTAGTAGTGTAGTGGTAATAGGGGTAGATGATGTACTAGTTAGTGGTACTGGGGTAGATGTAGGACTAGATAGTGGTGTCATCGTAGAGTCAGAACTATTATTGGTACTGCGGTGGATGCTGTTTTAGTTAGTGGTACTGGGTGGATGTAGGACTAGTTAGTGGTGCCATGGTAGAGTCAGAATAGTAGTGGTACTGGGGTGGATGGATACTAGTTAGTGGTACGGGGATGGATGTAGTTGCTAGTGGTGATAGGGTAGATCTTGTACTAGTTAGTGGTACTGGTGTAGATGTAGGACTAGTTAGTGGTGCCATCGTAGAGTCAGAAATAGTTATTGGTACTGGGGTAGATGTAGTACTAGTTAGAGGGTGCCATTGTAGAGTCAGAACTAGTAAGTGGTACTGGGGTGGATGGATAGAGTAGTTAGTGGTACCGGGGTGGATGCTGTACTAGTTAGTGGTACTGAGGTGGATGTAGGACTAGTTAGTGGTGCCATTGTCGAGTCAGAACTAGTTATTGGTACTGGGGTGGATACTGTACTAGTAAGTGGTACTGGGATGGATGTAGTGGCTAGTGATAATAGGGCAGATGTTAGTACTAGTTAGTGGTACTGGGGTGGATGCTGTACTAGTTAGTGGTACTGGGGTAGATTTAGGACTAGTTATTGGTATGGGAGTGGATGCTGATAGTCAGTTCTACTGTTGTAAACGTAGGACTAGTTAGTGGTGCCATGGTAGAGTCAGACATAGTTATTGGTACTGGGGTTGATGCTGTACTAGGTAATGGTACTGGGATGGATGTAGTGGCTAGTGGTAATAGGGTAGATGTTGTACTAGTTGTTGCTACTGCGGTAGATGTAGGACTAGTTAGTGGTGTCATCGTAGTGTCAGAACTCGTTATTGGTACTGCGGTGGATGTTGTTTTAGTTAGTGGTACTGGGGTGGATGTAGGACTAGTTAGTGGTGCCATGGTAGAGTCAGATATAGTAGGTGGTACTGGGGTGGATGGATAACTAGTTGGTGGTACGGGGATGGATGTAGTGGCTAGTGGTGATAGGGTAGATGTTGTACTAGTTAGTGGTACTGGTGTAGATGTAGGACTAGTTAGTGGTGCCATCGTAGAGTCAGAAATTGTTTGTGTTGCTGGGGTGGATGCTTTACTAGTTAGTGGTACTGGGGTAGCTGTAGGACTAGTTAGTTGGGCCATTCTAGAGTCAGAACTAGTTATTGATACTGGGGTGGACGCTGTATTAGTGAGTGGTAATTTGGTAGATGTAGAACTAGTTATTGGTACTGGGGTGGATGCTGTACTAGTTAGTGGTACTGGGGTGGATGTAGGACTATTTAGTTCTTGTGGTGTATATGTAGGACTAGTTAGTGGTACCATTGTCGAGTCAGAACTAGTTATTGGTACTGGGATAGATGTAGGACTAGTTAGTGTTGCCATGGTAGAATCAGAACTAGTTATTGGTACTGGGGTGGATGATGTACTAGTTAGTGGTACTGGGATGGATGTAGTGGCTGGTGCTAATAGGGTAGATGTTGAACTAGTTGTTGCTACTCGGGTAGATGTAGGACTAGTTAGTGGTGCCATGGTAGAGTCCAAGCTAGTTATTGATATTGGGGTGGATGCTGTATTAGTTAGTGGTACTGGGGTAGATGTAGGACTAGATAGCGGTGCCATGCTAGAGTCAGAACTAGTAAGTTGTACTGGGGTGGATGGATAACTACTTTGTTGTACTGGGATGGATGTCGTGGCTAGTGGTGATAGGGTAGATGCTGTACTAGTTACTGCTACTGTGGCGGATGCTGGACTAGTAAGGGGTATGGGGGTAGATGTTTTACTAGTTAGTGGTGCCATGGTAGGAACAGGACTAGTTGTTGGTACCGGGGTGGATGTAATGGTTAGCGTTGCTTGAGTTGATATAGAAGCTGTTAGTGACACCGTCTCTGCACTGGTTCCTGCTGGTGTTGGACTGGCAATGGTGCTGAGGGCTTCAGAAAACAACACAAGAGACTTTAGTTGAAGACAAACATATTATAGATACTTGTACATGTATAATCAAGCTCTTATCTTACATTCTTTGCATGTTCCTTTGTAGTTCAAGCAGCAATCTCCGTTATCCTGACAACCCTCGTCACAAAAACATCGCCTGTTCGTAACTGAGTCAACTCTGATACAGCTACTGTTGTTGCCTGTGCAGCACAGTACAGAAGGGCTGGCACATCCACCTGAAAGACAACACAATGGTCAGAATATCAAATATCCAATATGACATCCAATCCAAAAATGATTTTGAATGGATCAATCGTTGATAATACATATCTTTACTCAATATTGATTTTGTAGGGCACAGAGGTAGGAAACCTGGGTTAGGGTTTGACCTACCCTGTCTACTGGATGAAGTGGTGGATGAGGAGGTAGCTGGGATGGATGGAGGGGCGGAGGATGTAGTTGATGGCAGGGATGGAGCAGAAGTAGAGGTGGATGTGGCTGTGGTAGTACGCTGGGTGGAGGCTGACGAGGTGTCTGGGATGACAGCAGGGGTGGAGAAATCCAAGGCAGCTATTGGATGGTGGGGTGGTGGATGTGCATGGAATTGATGGAGGGTTGGAGGAGGGGGGTGGTGATAGTAATAGATTCAGGGGTGGATTCAGTAGTGCTGGAGGTTGGTGGCTTTTTTTCAATATTAATACTTGACAACTTTACAACATGTTTGTAAAACTATACAGTGCTTCTGGAAACTATTCCAGAAAATTATTTATTTTCATCAATTTACAGACATCTCAAGTACGATAAAAGGAAAAAAGGATGTGGCTCATCTAGTTGGTGTAACATATGAAAGGATCTGAATACCTAAAAAGGTCTCTTAGTTTCACAAAAATGCTAATACACATTAACAAGTTTCCAGTTAATAGAGGGTATTGGGTGTATATTGATGGCAATTATTTTTAAATTAAAATTTAAGTCTGGAACATAACATTTAAGTGATGGAGTCTTACTACATTCTAAAGGCACTCTAACAATTTTGCTGAACCCAGATTACAGTAACAGACTTGTCTGTCCATCAACCACAGGGACCCTCTTGTGCGTATGAAGTTCAATGCTACTGTACACATTTCTTTACTATTGTTACTTTAATCAGACTGTTTTGTCCCAATCACTGAGGACAAGACAGAATGATACAGATGTTCAGGTCCAAGGCTTGTTTGATCTTTTAACCATTATGGTGATGAGTTTCCCCTTCAAATCCCACTTTGCTTCTTTGGTGTGTAAATAGATCAAATAGTACATTAACGTACTAGTTAAATAGATTAACAATCTAAATTCAACAAATCATAATAGCTCGCTGTGACAATATAAAGCAGTTTGTAACTAGATAGAAAACAAAATGAATATAAATTTGAAGTTGCAAATGTTATGTTTTCAGGAGCAGCTTAAAAACCGAAATGGTTATTTTAGTCATTAAAGGGTTCAATATTTAAAATTACAGAATTGAAAAGGATCCTATAACTTAGCTTTTTAAAACACGAAGAATGTACAAACTCATTAAGTTGAAATATTCTTGTTCCATACCTTCATATATATTAAGTTGGAGCAGTGGCATCAGAAACACCAGCAAAGTCCAGCCATCCATACTGATGTCTTACAGTTGTATACAGTGTGAAGACTTCACACATATACTTCCACACAGGCACTCACACAGACATAATACTGACAGACTATTTTCCAGTCTTACCTGTTTCTTTGGGTTATGAGTTTTACTTAAATAAATAATGCGGAAATGTGGTACAAAAAAAATCACTCCAGTGTGTCTATTGAGGCATTCAGGCATGACGCAAGTATGCGTCTAAATAAATATAAAAAAATATTTGACCTTCTCATTTCTCAACAACATGAAACAATTAATCATTGTTTGTGGGTATGACACTTCTTTTTAATAACTTCTTTTGTCACTCTGCAGCTCTCGCCAAATTCCTGTACATTCTTGGCCTGGTCACTGGTAGGATTCATCAGGTCGTTTTTCCGTTCACCATCAAAATTCCCACAAAGGCCTCCAACCTTCCTCTTGTACACGTGTGGCAGGAAAATCTCTGCAAAGGATAATCAATGTATTTTTCAGTTCAGTTTTACAGTTTTACACCATAAAAAAAAATTCGACTAAGAGTACATAGTCTGAGATAAAAATTGGTCACTACAGTGAAAAAAGGGTAAGTCAGTAGCAGTGATTCAAGGGCAGTTTGATTCTTTGGATTTCCTCATTAGATTAGAATGACTGTTCTAACAGGAAATGGAAAATAATTGAGGAAGTAGTGTCACCTGCTCTTTTGTGCCCATCAAACTCTACAGAGAGGCCAAAGTCTGTCTTCAGGTAGATACGAGAGGATCGCTCACGAATCTCTAGACCACTGGTCGGGGAGACAGGGGTACGAGTGGTCCTTCCATCCAGCTAGAGGGAGAGGAGGACGTACAGAAAGAGAGAATGAGAGAGACGGAGAAATCAAAAGAGAGACAGAGGATGGCTGAGGTTTTAAATGTGTACATTTAGCTTCCTTTAGAGAGAGAGAGACAGAGCGAGATTGAGATTTAGGGAGTGTTCCATAGACCTGTCACACTCACTCAAACACAGAAAGATAAATAAAATACTGTCATCAGTCGCTTCATGTATCTCCCATATCTGATGTGGCAAGTGTCAATTTCTCTCTCTCTCTCTCTCTCTCTCTCTCTCTCTCTCTCTCTCTCTCTCTCTCTCTCTCTCTCTCTCTCTCTCTGGACCAAGATGTAGGAGTAACGCCCTTCAAACTCATGCTTCATGTCGTCAAAAGTCCTGTACTCTGGGTCTCCGTTGTGTGCCATCACGAGAGGACGTGTGGTAGAGGGGCGTTATGTTTCTCTCCGGGAGTGGCTACCATGCCACTACATAGCTGCCGGGGAACTACATCTCCCAGAGTGTACCACGCAGACAGGTGCAGATGCCTCAGCCCTCTGATTGAAGCGGGAGTTCAGGTGTGGGAGAGAGAGTGCAAAAGGAGTGGACCCACACACCAAGCAGGAAGCGTACATGTCACAAACTGAGTTTGACGCCAGAGGAACTTTGATCTTATGTTTCTCTTTAATATAACTCTCATGTTTGCCTCCTGAAATACCTTTTGGTTAGTGAATATACCGGTTTCTTTGTTTGAATGCACTTTTGCCTGCTCTGTCCGGTTGTGACGCACTGCCCTACACCCCGCTTATTGGGAAAACCTCTCATGATACCACAGTTGATGCTGCACTCGCTGAAGTCTACAGTCGTGGCCATAAGTGTTGGCAATGACAAATGTTGTGTTTTGTAAAGTTTGCTGGTTCAGTATTTGAGGAAAATGTTTCACATGTTTCTGTAGAATACTGGAATACAATAAGGCACATTTCATATTTTTCAAAGCTCTTTTGGGGTGAACATTTTCAATATATGCAAATCGGCCCCTCTTTTACAGCAGTCAATCTGCTCTCAAAATCCAATCAGAATGATAAGAGTGATTTCACCTCGCTAGAACTTGTTCACACGTTCCCCTGTGCTGATAATATGACTTACTGAAATTATGTTTATGCCAAGGCCCAGCAAGTTTTGCAAACACACAACGTATGTCGCTCCAAATACTTTTGGCTAAGGCTGTCTAGTTCCCCCATTCTGTAAGGCCTTGACTATAGCCTCCTCACTGTTCTCACCAGAAAGGACAGAAAAAGTCTAAAAGACAACCAATGGTCCAGTATCTGAAAATACTATGGATGAAATATAGATTTCATGCACATTTAAAGTTAATCACGATATTAAAATTATTTGTTGACCTACTGGAGCAATTAACTGAGCAGTTTACCTTTGGGATCTGTGTGTGTACTGCTATCTAGTGGTGAAGCTGTGGAGGTACTGTAGGCTGTGTCGGGCACTGATGGTTTAGTGGTAAGGGGGTAGATAGTATACTAGTTAGTGGTAAAAGGGTAGAGTCATAACGAGGTATTGGGGTGAATGGACGACTAGTGGGACTGGGATGGATATAATGGTTGACCATTAAACTCATACTGCATTCGGCTAATCAACGACAAAACTATTATTACCGAAGACTAAAGAAATGAGAATATACAGTCACCACATTAGTCAGTGTTCATATGAAATAAGTGTATTGTTTTCCTTTACTTTCCACAATTTGGTTTGCAGCATGCCGTAAAATCACAATGGCCATATGACAATATATGGTTGATTCACAAAAAGAACATATAACAGAACCACCACTACCACACGTTAATAAGACAACTGATGTCAGCAGGTATATAAATGGTTAAACTGGTTATGTAAGTGTAGGGAGTCTGTCTGCCCTCAAATTAAGTGAATAAACTACGCCTTACACTAATCTTGAAATGTTAGCAATGTTCATTCTCTTTGTGGCTTTGGTTACTCTAGCAGCAGACCATATTGAATGCTTACATTTACACAATATAAAATATCTTATGTATATTTCCCCATTCACGCTAAAGTCCACACCAATCAGAGGTTCACTGCCTCCTGGTGGTATGTTCTCAAATATAACATGAACAGTGTTGGTGAGAAGAAGCCGCTGTGGAGGAGATCTTGACATCATTTCTTTCTGATCTGTCTGATCCTCATGTTGAGGATTGCATTGGTCTGCTTCCCCTGGGTGTAGGCTTGGGTCTGGGATAAAAACTTATGAGACAGATAGAAGAACAATTAGTTAGGTGGACAGAATGACAGCTGGACAGCTGGACAGAATGATCGTATAAATAACATTTTTACTTGTGACTTAGATTTACATCAACATACGTATTAGAAGTGTTGATATGTTTACTAATGCTAGATTTTCTATTTATTTTAAAATACAGAGGATTCACCTACATTCTGTAAGGCATTGACTATAGCCTCCTCACTGTTCTCCCCAGAAAGGACAGAAAAAGTCAAAAAGACAACCAATGGTCCAGTATCTGAAAATACAATGGATGAAATATAGATTTCATGCACATTAAAAGTTAATCATACTATTTAATTATTTGTTGACCTACTGGAGCCATTAACTGAGCAGTTTACCTTTGGGATCTTTGTGTGTACTACCATCTAGTGGTGAAGCTGGGGAGGTACTGTAGGCTTTGTCGGGCACTGATGGTTTGGGGGTTAGGAGTTGTCAGTGATATTGGGGAAGATGAAGGACTAGTTAGTGGTGCCATGGTAGAATCAGAACTAGTTATTCGTACTGGGGTGGATGGATAAGTTAGTGGTACTGGGGAAGATGTAGGACTAGTTAGTGGTGCCATGGTAGAATCAGAACTAGTTATTCGTACTGGGGTGGATGCTGTATAAGTTAGTGGTACTGGGGAAGATGTAGGACTAGTTAGTGGTGCCATGGTGGGGTCAGGACTAGTAAGTTGTACTGGGGTGGATGTATAACTAGTTGGTGATACTGGGATCAATGTGGTGGTTAGTGGTACTGGGGTAGATGTCGGACTAGTTAGTGGTGCCATGGTTGAGTCAGAACTACTTAGTGGTACTGGGGTGGATGCTGTACTAGTTAGTGGTACTAGGATGGATGTAGTGGCTAGTGATAATAGGGCAGCTGTCGTACTAGTTAGTGGTACTGGGGTGGATGCTGTACTAGTTAGTGGTACTTGGGTAGATTTAGGACTAGTTATTGGTATGGG
Organism: Mallotus villosus; assembly: GCA_903064625.1. Taxonomy (NCBI): domain Eukaryota; kingdom Metazoa; phylum Chordata; class Actinopteri; order Osmeriformes; family Salangidae; genus Mallotus; species Mallotus villosus. The sequence continues at coordinate 129,872 of CAEFZP010000457.1, read as the reverse complement.
AGTGGATGCTGTATTAGTCAGTTCTACTGGTGTAAATGTAGGACTAGTTAGTGGTGCCATGGTAGTGTCAGAAATAGTTATGGGTACTGGGGTTGATGCTGTACTAGGTAATGTTACTGGGATGGATGTAGTGGCTAGTGGTAATAGGGTAGATGTTGTACTAGTTGTTGCTACTAGGGAAGATGTAGGACTAGTTAGTGGTGTCATCTTGGTGTCAGAACTCGTTATTGGTACTGTGGTGGATGCTGTTTTAGTTAGTGGTACTGGGGTGGATGTAAGACTAGTTAATGGTGCCATGGTAGAGTCAGAAATAGTAGGTGGTACTGGTGTGGATGGATAACTAGTTGGTGGTACGGGGATGGATGTAGTGGCTAGTGGTGATAGGGTAGATGTTGTACTAGTTAGTGGTACTGGTATAGATGTAGGACTAGTTAGTGGTGCCATCGTAGAGTCAGAAATAGTATGTGGTGCTGGGGTGGATACTGTACTAGTTAATTGTACTGGGGTAGCTGTAGGACTAGTTAGTGGGGCCATTCTAGAGTCAGAACTAGTTATTGATACTGGGGTGGATGTAGGACTATTTAGGGCTTGTGGTGTATATGTAGGACTAGGTAGGAGTGCCATTGTCGAGTCAGAACTAGTTATTGGTACTGGAGTGGATACTGTACTAGTTAGTGGTACTGGGATGGATTTAGTGGCTAGTGGTAATAGGGTAGATGTTGTACTAGTTGTTGCTACTGGGGTGGATGTAGGACTAGTTAGTGGTGTCATCGTAGAGTCAGAAATAGTTTGTGTTGCTGGGGTGGATGCTGTACTAGTTATTCGTACTAGGGTGGATGTAGGACTAGTTAGTGCGGCCATTCTAGAGTCAGAACTAGTTATTGATACTGGGGTGGACGCTGTATTAGTTAGTGGTACTGGGATGGATGTAGTGGCTAGTGGTAATAGGGCAGATGTTGTACTAGTTAGTGGTACTGGGGTAGATTTAGGACTAGTTATTGGTAAGGGGGTAGATGTTTTACTAGTTAGTGGTGCCATGGTAGGAACAGGACTAGTTGTTGGTACCGGGGTGGATGGAGAACTAGTTAGTGGTACTGGCCTGGATGTAGGACTAGTTAGTGGTGCCATGGTAGAGTCAGATATAGTAGGTGGTACTGGGGTGGATGGATAACTAGTTGGTGTTACGGGGATGGATGTAGTGGCTAGTGGTGATAGGGTAGATGTTGTACTAGTTAGTGGTACTGGTGTAGATGTAGGACTAGTTAGTGGTGCCATCGTAGAGTAAGAAATAGTTTGTGTTGCTGGGGTGGATGCTCTACTAGTTAGTGGTACTGGGGTAGCTGTAGGACTAGTTAGTTGGGCCATTGTCGAGTCATAACTAGTTATTGGTACTGGGGTGGATACTGTACTAGTAAGTGGTACTGGGATGGATGTAGTGGCTAGTGTTAATAGGGCAGATGTTGTACTAGTTAGTGGTACTGGGGTGGATGCTGTACTAGTTAGTGGTACTGGGGTAGATTTAGGACTAGTTATTGGTATGGGAGTGGATGCTGTATTAGTCAGTTCTACTGTTGTAAACGTAGGACTAGTTAGTGGTGCCATGGTAGAGTAAGAACTAGTAAGTTGTACTTGGGTGGATGGATAACTAGTTTGTGGTACTGGGATGGATGTAGTGGCTAGTGGTAATAGGGTAGATGTTGTACTAGTTGTTGCTACTGGGGTAGATGTAGGACTAATTAGTGGTGCCATGGTAGAGTCAGAAATAGTTATTGGTACTGGGGTTGATGCTGTACTAGGTAATGGTACTGGGATGGATGTAGTGGCTAGTGGTAATAGGGTAGATGTTGTACTAGTTGTTGCTACTGGGGTAGATGTAGGACTAGTTAGTGGTGTCATGGTAGTGTCAGAACTCGTTATTGGTACTGCGGTGGATGCTGTTTTAGTTAGTGGTACTGGGGTGGATGTAGGACTAGTTAGTGGTGCCATGTTAGAGTCAGATATAGTAGGTGGTACTGGGGTGGATGGATAACTAGTTGGTGGTACGGGGATGGATGTAGTGGCTAGTGGTGATAGGGTAGATGTTGTACTAGTTAGTGGTACTGGTGTAGATGTAGGACTAGTTAGTGGTGCCATCGTAGAGTCAGAAATAGTTTGTGTTGCTGGGGTGGATGCTTTACTAGTTAGTGGTACTGGGGTAGCTGTAGGACTAGTTAGTTGGGCCATTCTAGAGTCAGAACTAGTTATTGATACTGGGGTGGACGCTGTATTAGTGAGTGGTAATTTGGTAGATGTAGAACTAGTTATTGGTACTGGGGTGGATGCTGTACTAGTTAGTGGTACTGGGGTGGATGTAGGACTATTTAGTTCTTGTGGTGTATATGTAGGACTAGTTAGTGGTACCATTGTCGAGTCAGAACTAGTTATTGGTACTGGGATAGATGTAGGACTAGTTATTGGTACTTGGGTGGATGATGTACTAGTTAGTGGTACTGGGATGGATGTAGTGGCTAGTGCTAATAGGGTAGATGTTGAACTAGTTGTTGTTACTCGGGTAGATGTAGGACTAGTTAGTGGTGCCATGGTAGAGTCCAAGCTAGTTATTGATATTGGGGTGGATGCTGTATTAGTTAGTGGTACTGGGGTAGATGTAGGACTAGATAGCGGTGCCATGCTAGAGTCAGAACTAGTAAATTGTACTGGGGTGGATGGATAACTACTTTGTTGTACTGGGATGGATGTCGTGGCTAGTGGTAATAGGGTAGATGCTGTACTAGTTACTGCTACTGTGGCGGATGCTGGACTAGTAAGGGGTATGGGGGTAGATGTTTTACTAGTTAGTGGTGCCATGGTAGGAACAGGACTAGTTGTTGGTACCGGGGTGGATGTAATGGTTAGCGTTGCTTGAGTTGATATAGAAGCTGTTAGTGACACCGTCTCTGCACTGGTTCCTGCTGGTGTTGGACTGGCAATGGTGCTGAGGACTTCAGAAAACATTACAAGAGACTTTAGTTGAAACATATTACAGATACTTTTACATGTATAATCAAGCTCTTTTCTTACATTCTTTGCATGTTCCTTTGTAGTCCAAGCAGCAATCTCCGTTATCCTGACAACCCTCGTCACAAAAACATCGCCTGTTCGTAACTGAGTCAACTCTGGTACAGCTACTGTTGTTGCCTGTGCAGCACAGTACAGAAGGGCTGGCACATCCACCTGGAAGACAACACGGTCAGATGATCAAATATCCAACACGATATTCAATTCAAATATGATTTTGAATGGATCAAATGCTGATAATACATATCTTTACTCAATATTGATTTTGCAGGGCACAGAGGTAGGAAACTTGGGTTAGGGTTTGACCTACCCTGTGTACTGGATGAAGTGGTGGATGAGGAGGTAGCTGGGATGGATGGAGGGACGGAGGATGTAGTGGATGGCAGGGATGGAGCAGAATATTTTAAAAACTACACAGAGTGCATCTGGAAAGTGTTCCAGAAAATAATTTTCTTCATCAATTTATAGACATTTTAAGGACGACGAAAGGAAAAAAGTGTGGTTCATCTAAATTTGGTGTAACATAGCAAAGGATCTGAATACTCAAAAGTTATTTCAGTTTGACAAAAATGCTAATGCCCATAAACAAGTTTTCAGTTGGTCAATATCGGGTATTGTGTGTATATTGATGACAATTGTTTTTAAATTAAAAGTTAAGTCTGTAACATAAGATTTTAAGTGATGGAGTCTTACTACATTCTAAAGGCACTCAGATTACAGTAACAGACTTGTCTGTCCATCAACCACACGGACCTTCTTGTGAGTATGAAGTTCAATGCTACTGTACACATTTCTTTACTATTGTTACTTTAATCAGACTGTTTTGCCAAATCACTGAGGACAAGACGGAATGATACAGATGTTCAGGTCCAAGGCTTGTTTGATCTTTTAAACAATGATGGTAATGAGTTTCCCCTTCAAATCCCACTTTGCTTCTTTGGTGTGTAAATAGATCAAATAGTACATTAATGTACTAGTTAAATAGATTAACAATATAGATTCAACAAATCATAATACCTCACCGTGAATATATAGAGCTGTTTGTAACTAGATAGAAAACAAAATGAATATAAATTTAAAGTTGCAAATGTAAGTGTTCTCAGCAGCAGCTTAGAAACCGAGATGGTTATTTTAGTCATTAAAGGGTTCAATATTTACAGATCTGAAAAGGATCCTATAACTAAGCTTTTTAAAAGCTATACACACTGAGAATGTACAAACGTTTAAATATTCTTGTTCCATACCTTCATATATATTAAGTTGGAGCAGTGGCATCAGAAACACCAGCAAAGTCCAGCCATACATATTTATGTCTTACAGTTGTATAGTGTGAAGACTTCACACATATACTTCCACACAGGCACTCACACAGACACGCACACACACACACACACAAAACCATTGTCTGTCTGACTATTTTCCAGTTTTACCTGTTTCTTTGGGTAATGAGTTTTACTTGATAAATGACGCGGAAATGTGGTGATACACCAGTGACTCCAGTGTGTCTATTCAGACATTCAGACATGACGCAAGTGGAATACTTTACAATGACTTGGTGTACATTTGTAGAAAAGGCCACTAAATAAAATAACAAATAATTGACCTTCTCATTTCTCAACAACATGGAAACAGGAAATACTTTCATCAAACTATTTATTTCTGGTGGAATTGCACATGTTAGTACTGAGCACAGAAAAATAACATTACGATTAAAACACATTTTGTAGAACAAATAACAAAAATACCAGCATTTTCTTAAATTAAGTCATATGTACATGACATGTACATATACATGGTATGCCTGGCTCAGCCCAATAAATGGTATAATCACTTAGTTCTAAAAAGTAAAGTAAAATAGTAAATAGTTGTAATGATATATACATCGTTTTGGAATGAATAGGACATTTGTGGGTATGACACTTCTTTTTAATACATTTGTTGGGTGCTGGGTATACAGGGGTCACATGGGAAAACATCATGATCTGTGCACAGACAGGGCAATGTTATTTAGAAAGCTCCATGACAGGATTGTTTTCAGCGTCCTGGTGAGAGATTGAGAAGGGGGAGTTCATCAACGTGGCTGTAAGTGTCCAGAAGCACCTCTGAGTTGTAGGAGAGCTGAACCATGAGCAACACACCTGGCTGTGGAGAAACCTGGCAGACTCATCTCAAACTGAGGAGGAGCCGTGACGGGGAGACGATCGCCTGAGCACAAAATAGAAGCAGTCGTGAAAACCAACATCAATCAAATGGACTGTAATGTTTCGTCCACATATCTTCAATAAAAAACACAAATAAAAAATCACATTTCATCCAATCGGTGAGCTTGTTAGTACCTCCTTCGGAATATCAGCATGTCGTCTGTCGCTCTCCAGCTCTCGCCAAATTCCTGTACATTCTTGGCCTGGTCACCGGTCGGCTTCATCAGGTCGTTTTTCCGTTCACCATCAAAATTCCCACAAAGGCCTCCGACCTTCCTCTTGTACACGTGTGGCAGGACAATCTCTGCACAGAATAATCAATGTCTTGTTCAGTTCATTTTAACACAATTTTTACACCATAAAAAAAACTAATATTTGAGTACATAGTCTGAGACAAGAATTGGTCAATGAATAAAGGGTCATTCAATAGTAGTGATTCAAAGGTTGTTTGATTATTTTTATATGTTTACTGGACTTCTGCATTAGATTAGGATTGATGTTTTAACAGGAAATGGAAAATAAGGAAGTAGTGTCACCTGCTCTTTTGTGCCCATCAAACTCTACAGAGAGGCCAAAGTCTGTCTTCAGGTAGATACGAGAGGATCGTTCACGAATCTCTAGACCACTGGTCGGGGAGACAGGGGTACGAGTGGTCCTTCCATCCAGCTAGAGGGAGAGGAAGACGAAGAGAGAAAAAAAAGAGAGAATGAGAGAGACGGAGAAATCAAAAGAGAGACAGAGGATGACTGAGGTTTAAATGTGCAAATGCTGCTTCCTTTAGAGAGAGAGAGAGAGAGAGAGAGAGAGAGAGAGAGAGAGAGAGAGAGATTTTGGGAGTGTTCCAAAGACCTGTCACACTCACTCAAACACAAGAAGATTGCTATGTGAGATGTAAGATGCAATGTGAGTAATACTTTTTGTAGGTGCTCCAAAATCCTGTCATCAGTCTCTTCACAGATCTCTCATCTGATCTAGCAAGTGTCAATTTGACTCACCATCTCTCTCTCTCTCTCTCTCTCTCTCTTCTCTCTTCCTCTCTCTCTCTTACTCTCTTTCTCTCTCTCTTTCTCTCTCGCTCTCTCACACACACAGCACTCCCCCCGCACCCACACCCCACAGGCACAAATCCAAAACACAATCCACAGACATACAGACTGAAGGACAGACCAACAGTCTTAAGACCTGAATACACACCACCAGTTTCCTGTTTTTCTTAAATTCCACGGTGTGGTTGTAGACTCGGATTTTCAGGCCTCTCAGACGCATGGCATCACTGTCCTCTGTACTGTCTTCATCGCTGCTGTCCTGTTCACTGCTGCTGTCGCTGTCGCTGTCGCTGCGACTGCTGTCGTCACCGATACTGTTTTGTTCACCATCGTGGTTGTCAATCAGCTCATTGATGCCCTCGATGTAAATTTCCGGAAGGTTCTTTGACAGGTCAGTGGTCTGGACCAGGATGTAGGAGTGGCGTCCCTCAAACTCGTGCTTCATGTCGTCAAAAGTCCTGTACTCTGGGTCTCCGTTGATGCTGCACTCGCTGAAGTCTAGAAGAGACGACATTGACGATCAACCACAACTAGTCTCAATTTGAGTGACGTTGTTCGATCTGGACAATCAAAATGTATCAATCCATTTGACAGGTTTTCCATCCATAAACAGTAGACGGATGGTTTATGTTATGGTTTCTGAGTTGTGGGCTTACCTGTAGATTTACAGTGATACTGGCCCTGCTCGTTTTGAAGGCAAACAGAATCATCATCACACTCGTCTTTGTCGTCACAATCAATCTCTCCTTCTCCATGCTCTTCTTCACACTCACACTTCTCACTGCAGTGCTCTGTGTACCACACTTCGTCAAACTGGAAAGCAAATGATGAATGTCATCAGCTAGTTCAATTCTGTTGAATCGGACTAAATTGTTTGCTCGAGTCCAAGTTTCAAATAGTATTGTGGATGCGAACACTAGTCGGAATGATGGACATTTTTACTCACTTGATGGACATTACCACTACGGTCCACGCAGCCGCACTGCTGGATGGGCACACACACTCTCTGTTTGAGCGCAAAGCCGTCGTCACACACACAGCCCTCCACACAGGGCTCGTCAGCTTGGCAGGCAGGGGGGGCCATGCAGATACTTACAGGTGGGCTGGCAGCCTGAGATACATGTGGTGTAGTGGCTGTTCTTAGGGCAAGAGGGCGCTAGAGTGAAAATAAAACAAATCATCATTTGAGTATAAAAGTAAACAGGTCATTTTAGGGCAGTTGAAGTTTTAGTAGCTTTTTACGATTATGTGAAAACTCACTTGGCCTCATGGTTGTTGGAGGCTTTGGTCTTTCTGTGGTTGGAGGCTGTGGTCTTTCTGTGGTTGGAGGCTGTGGTCTTTCTGTGGTTGGAGGCTGTGGTCTTTCTGTGGTTGGAGGCTGTGGTCTTTCTGTGGTTGGAGGTTGTGGTCTTTCTGTGGTTGGAGGTTGTGGTCTTTCTGTGGTTGGAGGTTGTGGTCTGTCTGTGGTTGGAGGTACAGGTTTCTGTGTGGTCGGGTTCACAGGACCTGCTGTGGTTGGAGGTTGTGGTCCTTCTGTTGTTGGAGGTACAGGTTTCTGTGTGGTTGGGTTCACAGGACCTGCTGTGGTTGGAGGTTGTGGTCTTTCTGTGGTTGGAGGCTGTGGTCTTTCTGTGGTTGGAGGTTGTGGTCTGTCTGTGGTTGGAGGTACAGGTTTCTGTGTGGTCGGGTTCACAGGACCTGCTGTGGTTGGAGGTTGTGGTCCTTCTGTTGTTGGAAGTACAGGTTTCTGTGTGGTCGGGTTCACAGGACTTGCTGTAGTCGGGGCCAGTGGTCTCTCAGTGGTTGGGATTGGTGGTTGTGGAGTAGAGTTATAGACAGGAGGAGTCACAGGCTTCTGAGTTGTGATTGGGCCAGGTGTTGCTGGTGCTGTTGGTTTAATCAGATCTGCAGCAAAGCAGCATCACAGTTACAAAACGAAATCCCCTCCACATAGTTTGCATTGTTATGTCATCTAAAGACCAAACAGACAGAGTTCTCCTACCGGCACAGTTTCCACGATGAAGAGACACGTCATCTATGGCCACGTCAGACTCTTCGTTTGATCCCCTACGTCCCTCGAAGATGATCTGAAGTTCAAAGTTCAAAGGTCAACCCCCCACATCAGCACACTCTGCTCAGGAGATCATTTTGCAGGAAAAACTTTGAAACAATATTCAGCCATGCATACTACAAAGTCATTCCCCCAAAACACCACCCTCTCCCCTTCCAGCCAGCCATAGTCATGTGACTCTGGATCTCCATACCTGGAAGGGACCAGTGGTGTTGAGGTCCACCTGGGCCAGTCTCCATGCATCTCCCTGTTGGTTCCTCTTCCACCACACCCCATCGGCATAGCGTCCCTGGAGCAGATAGACGTGCAGGCCCATGGTCTCGGCTGAGCCGTGCATGTGGTACCAGAACTGGAGACACTGGGGTCCCGGCTCAGAGCACTCGGAGCTGATTAGACGGGACGTGTCCCCCCAGGACACCGTGCTAGCCTCGATGTACAGGTAGTGACCAGTGGTATCTGGTGTGGAGTAGAGTTTACAGTAAATAGCGTGTTAGAGAGAGATAAGTTTAGAGATTAAAAATAGATAGCAGTGGAATTTACAGTATGTTTTGAAGTTGAAAGAAAACGTTTCATTCTGTTCATTGACTGTTTGAACATCGTCACCTTGGCCCCTCAAGACCACAATCCGAATTATTTTACAGATGATAAGAAATCAACATTACCTCCACGTGTGTGGTCAAACGATGGGCCGGTCATCAGGGTGGGGGTGGAGCCACTCTGCCAGGTCCAATCAAAAGCATCGGTTATCGTCTGATCCCAACTGCAGAGGTTGGTGTCGAAACTGCAGTCGATGTCACAGGCTGCAGAGAGCATTCATATACATGATTGTGAAAAGGTAAGAAGGAGCGTAACATTTGATGAAAAAACGCAACATGTAACCAGATAAGTCTGTATTTTTGACTACCTACCTTTTTGACTACCTTGGAGTGAGGGGGAGCCGCGAGTAGGAGACGATCGCCTTAGCACAAAATAGAAACAGTCGTGAAAACCGACATAAATCGAATTTACTGTAATGTTTTGTCCACATATTTTCAATGAAAACACAAACAAAATAATATAGCTGCCTTGGACTCCCAGAGGAAAAACCTAATAATACTGAAAACAGCCAACAATAACAATAGGGTCCTCCCACCGGAGGAACCTTAATAACACACTTCATCCAATCGGTGTGCTTGTTAGTAGTACCTCCTTCGGAATATCATCATGTCGTCTGTCACTCTCCAGCTCTCGCCAAATTCCTGTACATTCTTGGTCTTTTCACCAGTCGGCTTCATCAGGTCGTTTTTTCCGTTTACCATCAAAATTCCCACAAAGGCCTCCGACCTTCCTCTTGTACACGTGTGGCAGGACAATCTCTGCACAGAATAATCAATGTCTTGTTCAGTTAATTTTTACATCATAAAAACATATTTGACAAAGATAACATAGTCTGAGACATGAATTGGTCAATGAATAAAGGGTCATTCAATAGTAGTGATTCAAGGGTTGTTGATTATTTTTATATGTTTACTGGACTTCTGAATTAGATTAGAATTTATGTTCTAACAGGAAATGGAAAATAATCGAGGAAGTAGTGTCACCTGCTCTTTTGTGCCCATCAAACTCTACAGAGAGGCCAAAGTCTGTCTTCAGGTAGATACGAGAGGATCGTTCACGAATCTCTAGACCACTGGTCGGGGAGACAGGGGTACGAGTGGTCCTTCCATCCAGCTAGAGGGAGAGGAAGACGAAGAGAGAAAAAAAAGAGAGAATGAGAGAGACAGGGAGAAATCAAAAGAGAGACAGAGAATGACTCAGGTTTAAACGTGTAAATGCTACTTCCTTTAGAGAAAGAGAGAGAGAGAGAGAGAGAGATATTGGGAGTGTTCCAAAGACCTGTCACACTCACTCAAACACAAGAAGATTGCTATGTAAGTAATCATTTTAGTAGGTGTTCCAAAATCCTGTCATCAGTCTCTTCACAGATCTCTCATATCTGATCTGGCAAGTGTCAATTTGACTCACCTCTCTCTCTCTCTCTCTCTCTCTCTCTCTCTCTCTCTCTCTCTCTCTCACACACACACACACACAGCACTCCCCCCACACCCCACAGGCACAAATCCAAAACACAATCTACAGACATACAGGCTGAGGGACAGACCGACAGTTTTAAGACCTGAATACACACCACCAGTTTCCTGTTTTTCTTAAATTCCACGGTGTGGTTGTAGACGCGGATCTTCAGGCCTCTCAGACGCACGGCATCACTGTCCTCTGTACTGTCTTCATCGCTGCTGTCCTGTTCACTGCTGCTGTCGCTCTCGCTGTGACTGCTGTCGTCACCGATACTGTTTTCCTCTCCATCGTCGTCAATCAGCTCATTGATACCCTCGATGTAAATTTCCGGAAGGTTCTTTGACAGGTCAGTGGTCTGGACCAGGATGTAGGAGTGGCGTCCCTCAAACTCGTGCTTCATGTCGTCAAAAGTCCTGTACTCTGGGTCTCCGTTGATGCTGCACTCGCTGAAGTCTAGAAGAGACGACATTGACGATCAACCACAACTAGTCTCAATTTGAGTAACGCTCTGGACAGTCAAAATGTATCAATCCATTTGACAGGTTTTCCATCCATAAACAGTAGACGGATGGTTTATGTTATGGTTTCTGAGTTGTGGGCTTACCTGTAGATTTACAGTGATACTGGCCCTGCTCGTTTCGAAGGCAAACAGAATCGTCATCACACTCGTCTTTGTCGTCACAATCAATCTTTCCTTCTCCATGCTTTTCTTCACACTCACACTTCTCACTGCAGTGCTCTGTGTACCACACTTCGTCAAACTGGAAAGCAAAGGATGAATGTCATTAGCTAGTTCAATTCTGTTGATACGGACTAAATTGTTTGCTCAAGTCCAAGTTTCAAATAGTATTGTGGATGCGAACACCAGTCGGAATGATGGACATTTTTACTCACTTGATGGACATTACCACTACGGTCCACGCATCCGCACTGCTGGATGGGCACACACACTCTCTGTTTGAGCGCAAAGCCGTCGTCACACACACAGCCCTCCACACAGGGCTCGTCAGCTTGGCAGGCAGGGGGGCCATGCAGATACTTACAGGTGGGCTGGCAGCCTGAGATACATGTGGTGTAGTGGCTGTTCTTAGGGCAAGAGGGCGCTAGAGTGAAAATAAAACAAATTATCATTTGAGTATAAAAGTAAACAGGTCATTTTAGGGCAGTTGAAGTTTTAGTAGCTTTTTACGATTATGTGAAAACTCACTTGGCCTCATGGTTGTTGGAGGCTGTGGTCTTTCTGTGGTTGGAGGCTTTGGTCTTTCTGTGGTTGGAGGCTGTGGTCTTTCTGTGGTTGGAGGCTTTGGTCTTTCTGTGGTTGGAGGCTTTGGTCTTTCTGTGGTTGGGCTAGCAGGACTTGCTGTGGTTGGAGGTTGTGGTCTTTCTGTGGTTGGAGGTAGAGGTTTCTGTGTGGTCGGGTTCACAGGACCTGCTGTGGTTGGAGGTTGTGGTCTTTCTGTGGTTGGAGGTACAGGTTTCTGTGTGGTCGGGTTCACAGGACTTGCTGTGGTTGGAGGTTGTGGTCTTTCTGTGGTTGGAGGCTTTGGTCTTTCTGTGGTTGGGCTAGCAGGACTTGCTGTGCTTGGAGGTACAGGTTTCTGTGTGGTTGGGTTCACGGGTCCTGCTGTGGTTGGAGGTTGTGGTCTTTCTGTGGTTGGAGGTTGAGGTTTCTGTGTGGTCGGGTTCACAGGACCTGCTGTGGTTGGAGGTTGTGGTCTTTCTGTGTTTGGAGGTTTCTGTGTGGTCGGGTTCACAGGACCTGCTGTGGTTGGAGGTACAGGTTTCTGTGTGGTCAGATTCACAGGACTTGCTGTGGTTGGAGGCTGTGGTCTTTCTGTGGTTGGAGGCTGTGGTCTTTCTGTGGTTGGAGGCTGGGGTCTTTCTGTTGTTGGAGGTTGAGGTTTCTGTGTGGTCGGGTTCACAGGACCTGCTGTGGTTGGAGGTTGTGGTCCTTCTGTTGTTGGAGGTACAGGTTTCTGTGTGGTCGGGTTCACAGGACTTGCTGTAGTCGTGGGCAGTGGTCTCTCAGTGGTTGGGATTGGTGGTTGTGGAGTAGAGTTATAGACAGGAGGAGTCACAGGCTTCTGAGTTGTGATTGGGCCAGGGGTTGCTGGTGCTGTTGGTTTAATCAGATCTGCAGCAAAGCAGCATCACAGTTACAAAACGAAATCCCCTCCACATAGTTTGCATTGTTATGTCATCTAAAGACCAAACAGACAGAGTTCTCCTACCGGCACAGTTTCCACGATGAAGAGACACGTCATCTATGGCCACGTCAGACTCTTCGTTTGATCCCCTACGTCCCTCGAAGATGATCTGAAGTTCAAAGTTCAAAGGTAAACCCCCCACATCAGCACACACTGCTCAGTAGATCATTTTGCAGGAAAAACGTTGAAACAATATTCAGCCAATGCGTACTACAGTCATTCCCAAACACCACCACCCTCTCCCCTTCCAGCCAGCCATAGTCATGTGACTCTGGATCTCCATACCTGGAAGGGACCAGTGGTGTTGAGGTCCACTTGGGCCAGTCTCCATGCATCTCCCTGTTCGTTCCTCTTCCACCACACCCCATCGGCATAGCGTCCCTGGAGCAGATAGACATGCAGGCCCATGGTCTCGGCTGAGCCGTGCATGTGGTACCAGAACTGGAGACACTGGGGTCCCGGCTCAGAGCACTCGGAGCTGATTAGACGGGACGTGTCCCCCCAGGACGCCATGCTAGCCTCGATGTACAGGTAGTGACCAGTGGTATCTGGTGTGGAGTAGAGTTGACAGTAAATAGCGTGTTAGAGAGAGATAAGTTTAGAGATTAAAAATAGATAGCAGTGGAATTTACAGTATGTTTTGGAGTTGAAAGATAACTTTTCATTCTGTTTATTGACTGTTTGAACATCGTCACCTTGGCCCCTCAAGACCACGATCCAAATTATTTTACAGATGATAAGAAATCAACATTACCTCCATGTGTGTGGTCAAACGATGGGCCGGTCATCAGGGTGGGGGTGGAGCCACTCTGCCAGGTCCAATCAAAAGCATCGGTTATCGTCTGATCCCAACTGCAGAGGTTGGTGTCGAAACTGCAGTCGATGTCACAGGCTGCAGAGAGCATTCATATACATGATTGTGAAAAGGTAAGAAGGAGCGTAACATTTGATGAAAAAACGCAACATGTAACCAGATAAGTCTGTATTTTTTACTGAGCTTACCTGGAAATGAGACAACCTCGTTTCCTGGAATGGAAGTAACTGACGTCTCACCGCTCCCTATCCCGGAATAACCTATACAATGTGAAGATGCATACAAGATAACCTATACAATGTGAAGATGCATACAAGATAACCTATACAATGTGAAGATCCATACAAGATAACCTATACAATGTGAAGATCCATACAAGATAAGCACATGTTTCTCTACACATCCTAAGGCTGTAATCCCCTAACAGTCGCATGACAACAGTGCAGGCAAAGCATACCTAATGATTACAGCCCAAAGAGCTACAAACACCAACAATAAGTAGAAACATGGTGAGGACTGTGAGGTCCACAGCTCTCTACCTGAGCAGGAGCCCGCCTGGACGGAGACGTCATCCAGAGCCACGTCAGAGCCAAGGTCCGAGCCTCTGATGCCCTCGATGATGAGCTGAGGCACAAACAACAAGACGGAGTCATCCTTCTACATCATCACACCACACTCTGATGCGGAGTGATGACATCACTGTCTAAGGCCTCTATCTAAGGCCTATGAGGTCAGGTTGATAGATAATTTCAAGCTTTATAACGACACACATACAATACAGTATTGACACATCGTTTTTGTATTGACAGTACAGTATGGACAGTCCTGTCGGAGTCACGGCTAGGTCCTACCTGGTATGGTCCTGAGACATCGATATCAATGGCAGCAGGAAGCCACTCAGAGCCCTGGTTGTTGACCCGGGACCACAGCTTGGTGGCCTTGCCCTCGTGCAGCTGGTAGATGTTGAGGGCCATGGCTGTGGCCTGGCCGTACATGTGGTAGAAGAAGCGCAGGCAGGACTGGCCTGTGAGCTGGCAGGTGGAGCTGAGGAGGCGGGCCGAGTCCCCGTGGTGCACGCCGTCACCCTCAATGTACATGTAGGAGCCGTCTGGACAGAAGACAACACTCTTTAACCACTCTCTGTGGATGTATTTGAGACGTTTTTTTGGCGAGAGCTGCGTCAAATTGTATTTGATAGATTGTGTCTGTAGTATCATGGGTGTGGGTTTTCATGTTTATACAGCACTTTCAAGCAGGATAATACATGTATTTGAAATGGCTTCAGTTTGTATTTGTAACCCAAACCCAGGCTAAACAGAGAGATCACACTAACATATTATATGTGTTTTTAATTACTATGTATTATATTTAATTGCTTTATCTGGCATTGATTACATGTATCTTGTGTTTGGTAACCCCTTACATCCAGAGGTGTGATCCTGATTAGGTCCAGTGAGGTCAGTAGAGGTTGGTCCACTCAGTCTCGTCCAATCAAAGCTGTCTTGGATGAGTTGCTCCCACCCACACAGGTTGTCATCAAAGTTACAGTTCAGGGGACACACTGTGGAAGACCCAACACAAACAAACACTTACTCATCAGAAGAGACAAATAGATGATGTTGACCCTACGGTATCTATCATAAGAGACATGTGACCTCTGCCATTGAACGACATGACTGACATGTATGATTTTAAACCACCCATCACATTGACATAAGAATACAATGAATGCAATATTGACAGTGATGTAAATTCTTACTAGTCATGTCGGGTGTACTGGGGTCAGTAGGTTTTGGGGTTGGGGTTGGGGGGGGTTGGGGGGGGTGGGGGTGGGGAGAACAGCTGAAACAGAGAGGAGAGACAGGCCAGCATTATAACACGCAATAAAGAATAGAGTTCCTCAGACTGGTCAGAGAGTACAAGGAAGTACTGGTGAAACAGAAGATAAGCAGGTGATTATGAGAATAAGGGAAGAAGAAGAGGTGGACAGGAAGCTGAGCCAGCCAATCTTCCTCCTCCTCCTCCTCCTCCTCCTTCTCCTCATCCTCCTCCTCCTCATCATCATCATCATGGCACTACCACAGCGGGGCGCTCACCGCAGGCTGTGCCGTTCCTCCAGTCCCCCAGCTCCACCCCGGCCACCTGGCAGGCCGCCACATAGCTCTCCAGGGAGGCGCAGAGCACACGGCGGTCCCCACCCGAGGTGCAGTGGTCGTACTGGCAGCTCTCCATGTAGATCTGGGCGTGCAGGGTGCCGTGGCAGGGCTGGAACGCCAGCCCCCCGAGCTTATCACACTCCGCCGCGCCCTCGCTCGCCAGGTGGGGGTCACAGGTGGGGGGCTCATCGGGACTGGCGATACAGCTGGGGGAGAGAGAGTTGAAGGGGGGAGGAGATAAACAGTGAGGATGTTGTACACCGTGGCTGATCTTTGAATCTGTGTGTCCATGGGTCTTATCTGTTTAAAGACTGATATATTGCTCATAAGGAAGGAGATCGTTGATATATTAAGCCAGATACTTAATGACATGATGAAATTCCTTTCTGGGAAGCAGTACACGCGACTCACTGGTGACCATCGTCCACCTCTCTCCAGCTGTTGCCAAACACAAAGCTGTCTGTGGTAGAGTTGCCGTCGGCCATGAGGAAGTCATCTTCCTGGTCGTTGGAGTAGGTGCCGCACAGGCCGCACGTCTCGGCGTAGTAGCGCTCGTCCACCTGCAGGAAGAGCCTGCCCTCGCCGTCCACCTGAATCTTCAGACCAAAGTCTGTCTCCACGACGACAAACTGCGCCTTCCGGGACACTCTCACGGAGTACTGGTTGGATGTCCCGTTGTATTCCAGGGGCAGAGCAGCCAAACCACCGTTCACCTGCCACACAAAGGGAGTTCCATTACTGGGTGATCTTTGCAAATCATTTCCATGTTCAAAGACTCCTTTCATTAGCTTACAGATAGCTGGGGTTAAAGGTCAGATACACAAAGCCCTGAGGCCATTAGATCTGTTGAGGGTTGTCAAGTGATGCTAATGCTCCTTCTGTTTACATTACGTAACCGTGGTGACAAATACCTAACTACACCTGACCCGGCTGATCTTATTTGTTCCACATTGCACTCATTTCTGTCATTCCTTCCTTAATTCCATCATTCATTGTTTCATTGTACTAGTGCAACGTGCTTAAAATGCATCATTACAGAGGCAGGGCAGGGCTTTCTCAGGGTGGTCGTTCATGCTTACATAGACATCCAGGCTGTGGTCTAGCAGCATGTGGAGCTCCTGGACCCTCAGGGCCACAGAGTCCAGACTGGACCAAGGCCGGCTGCCTGGGTTCTGGTTGCGTCCGCTCACTGTGAACTGGATGGGGGTGTGCCCACCGCAGGTGGTGGCCAGGGTGTAGTTGCAGCCCCCCTGGAAGACGTACTTCTTGTCGTCGAAGGTGATGTAGTGGGGGTCTCCATAGACGCTGCAGGTAACGGGGGCCGAGGCGTGGCAGCCGTGGACACTGTCCACGACCGTGCACACCTCCTTCGCTCCGCAGGACATGGACAGACACTGGATGTTGTTGTCGCCCATGCAGCGGCACTCATGCTGGCACTCGCCGTCCATGAAGGAGACTCCTCTCTGGAACCAGACGAGGAAGACAACACGGTCAACACCCCAATATATTTCCAACCTCCGATGTTTGACTCGCATTTGGACAAATGGCGATGGCAAGACAGGGGTGTGCTTATTATCCGGGCAGACCACGTTACCTCATAGTGGTTTCCGTCCATCCAGCATCCGCAGTCCTCGGCGGGGACGCAGCCCACCACGCTGAGCTTGAAGCCGGGGTCGCACTCGCACCTCTCCTCGCAGCTGCCGCACGGTCCCGCCACCGCCGCGTCCAGGGCGGAACACACCTCGGGGCAGCCCTCGGCACAGGCGTTGTAGTGGCTGTTGGCGCCGCACTCCAAGGCTAAAGTTCAGGGGGCGAAGGGGTGAAAAGCTGTGTTAAATGTGAGTGGTGTCAAAGCACGACTGTTCACTCCATCATTAGGTAATGAGTTTATGAATGGGAACTCTGAAAGAGGAAGCTGCAGGAACATAGAAATAACAGGAAGTGACAAATGGACGTACGACAGATAGACGAGTTCCTCCAGGCGGGCACCAGGACTCCAGCCTTGATGCACAGGTTAGCGTAGGCCTGCATGGTGTCGCACATTGAGGACGGATCTGCGTGGGCACTGCACATCCCCGCCACGCAGCTCCGGAAGTAGCTCTCGGCCCCCAGGACGGAAAGGCAGCTTGCGAAGGGCCCTGTGCTCGAGACCAGGGCTCCGCAGTAGGGCTCACTGGAGTACTCTGCCTCCTGGCTGGGGGAGCATGGGTGGGGGGCCACAGGGGTTTCACAGGAGGGCCCCGCCCTGGAGCTCTGCCAGCTTTGGACCAGGGCTTTGGCGCTGGGGGCCGTCACGCCATCCGGGGTTCGGAGGTCATCGTCCCTCCGCTCGTTGAAATTTCCACACATGCCACAGACCTTGCCAGAGTGGGAGGCGGGCAAGGTGACGTGGGCGGTGCCAGTTTCGTCGTAGGAAACAAACAGGCCAAAGTCGGTTTCAAGGACGACGCTGGCGAGGTTGCTGAGGATCTTGAACGAGCCTCCGTTCAGGCTCAGAGGGAGCTTCCTCCAGATACCGTTCACCTGAAGGACAACAAGAGCTGATGATGCTGCATATGAAAACTATTATAAGACATTTCAGATGATTTTAAATTAAACAAAACTAATCTGAATCACATCTCAAACAACTGCAAAGTCCTGCCTAATGGCCCATCGAAATGTTCTGTCCGATTATGCAAACCATTTGTCAACTTGGTTGCGCAACGTTTATCAGTTTAATGAGTTTGAAGATACAGATGCAACACCCAGTGGTTATGGTCTGGATTAAGCCCTGTCATAAATACAGTGGCTAAACCCGAGAAACGTCTGATAAAACACGTTGAAGACACGCGGTAAACATCACCGACTCGCCCTCACCATGACTCGGCGATTCTCCCTCTTCAGCATGGACACCCTCAGGTTCCCCAGCGCCACGTTGACCTGCTCGATGGACGGCCGCGACGAGTTGTCCTTCTGTTTGGTCCGCACCTCGACGCTGAACTGGGCCAGGGGCTCCAGGGCCGAGCACACCCGCGTCAGCACGTAGGTGCAGGAGCCCACGAAGCTGAACACGGCCCCGTCGAAGGTGCTGCAGTAGGAGTCGCTGTGGGCGGTGCAGGTCCCGGGGCTGCTGGATCTCAGTGGACCACAGGTCTGACCGTCAGCACAGGAGGAGGAGTTTGTGGAGGAGGAGGAGGAGCAGGAGAGCTGGCCAGCTGAACATACACACTGGGTGCTCTGGTCTGTCCAGAATTGAGAGTCCAGGTCACACTGCATACCTGTTGAGAAACATGCAGATAGTGATCACCAAGGCTCCTTTATCTAATCTGGGTTCTGAGTGGTGGTGATTGGAGTGATTTGGAGCCACTCACCACACTGTCCTCTCCGGACTCCTACGCGGTCAACGGAAACCTTCCCTCCCTCAGGCAGGCTGTGCACAGCCTCCAACACAACCTGGAAGGGAGGAATGGGATCATGCTTACATTGACTAAATATAAACATTCATACTCTATACAGAACTGCTTTCTTTGATAGATTCAATGTCAATAGGACCTCCAATGATGGGCATATGTGAAGAAAAATACATAAAAAATCCTTCCAAAACGTTTAGAGTTTAGATTATGTACAAAATCTGATACAAAGCAATAGTCTAGGTTGGTAATGATGAAAGTGAGTGTCTCCATCGTCTCATCGTCTACCTGTGCAAAGGTGTCATCAGTGGTGATCAAAGGGACAAACACTTGTCTCCAGTCGTCTCCACCCAGGGCAGGCGAGGTCCAGATCTCTCTCTGGCCGGCGCTGTCTCTGAGAAGGGCTCGCAGATCCACACCCTCCACAGGAGCCTGGTACCAGAACTCCAGACACGCCTCACTTGACACATCCAGAACGCTGCTCTCCAGACGGGCCTCACCCGACGAGCTCACCAAGACTATCTCCGGAGAGACAGCGTGCTCTTCTGAGAGAGGGGCAAGAAAAACGGATCTTATTAGAAACATTAGAGTAGAGTGATATACAGGAGGGCACAGTAGAGTAGAACAACAGTTCATAGTAGAGTAGAGAGAAAGTTGTCTTAGTGGTTTTGCTACAGGTGAGCGGCAGATTCATGTTGACATGTATCCTTTCGAAACCCCAGCCATGCTATGTTATCAGGGAGGGAACGGGAAGTGCTTTCTACACCCGAGCTCTTCCCATTTCCAAATCAATATCCCCGAGAGTGATTTTATTGAATTTGATCAACCTTCATTTCGGCGAGACAATTCTGAACCAGAACATGCTTGTTGCGCCCATTTAAAGGAGAACAGTAGAATCAATGTGTTTGAGCTCACGGCGTGACCAGAACTACTACCTCTTTAATGTATCCCTCTCTTAGTGGCACTAATGAACCAAAGTCCCCATAGACAGAAATACATCACCACTCATGAAACCAATTGCCCCTGCTCGGCTCTTCATGGCTTTACATGAACAGGAGCAGATGTTATGGAGCCATTTGAAAGGGGTGATTAACTTGAAACAAATTACTATTCATTAAAACAATTGCTGCAGTTTGAGTGACTTTTTATGTTCAAAAAGTACCAAACATAACCTCACCCCATAACATCAACAAATCCTTTGCAAAACCATACATGGAAGTGCTCAATTGTTGTTTCTGAGGTGGTCCTCAAGACAAGCCACTCCAGGTTTATTACACAGAGGAGAGCACTGTAGCCCATTAAAGATGATTACACTGGTCATATGTGCGCTCACTGGGCTGTGACACAGACACAGCCTGCTTTCAAGAACACTCAGTGTACCCTAGTGAACCAGCAGACTGCCGACTGATGACTAGAACTGGGGATTGACAGCAGATTGGTGTAGCTATTATGGTGCTGAAAAACCAACGCTAATATTTTCGAACGTTTTTCCACTTGAGAGGTTATTATGGACTTGGGAGTGGCCGCCTGTAATGTCGTCACGTACCTGTTTCCATTTGGCTTCTTAGAAAGCCTTCTGAGGTCCAGTCACAAAATGGAGTGATGTCACTGTTAAAGTCACACTTTGTGACATATTCTGTGAAGGGAAAGTGAATAAGAAAGGATTAGCTGAGTGAGAAAGACAGAGAGAGAGAGAGAGAGAGAGAGAGAGAGAGAGAGAGAGAGAGAGCGAGAGAGAGAGAGAGAGAGAGAGAGAGAGAGAGCTGGAGCATAATGAAGGAAGCCTCATTTGTTAGGCTTGTAATGTAAAGAGTGTTCTTCTTCCCAAGTTACTGTAGCAATAAATTGCCCACGTGAATGGCACTGGAATTAAAGATAAGATCTACACAACAGCAAACTAAAAATTAGACTGTTGAAAAGGCTGCCTGGCTCTAACAACAATATCTGTGCCTCTGACAATAGCAGCTGCAGGAAGTCACCTTGCATTTTTTAACTCTATTGAATGTCATCCTGTTCCTACCTGAATTCGGCCTCCAGTTTGGAAGAGTGACTGATACGTTATCTCCTTCGGTCCTGAAAAAATAAAAAAACCCTGATTGAAATCGATAGCATAGCTGGTTGCGACTGGCATCGTGTAATGATTAGTCACGTAGTCTCAGTCAGCGACACAGAGAGTCCCATTAAAGAGGAGACTGTCAGGAATACACAGGTGGAGACCGGGTCGGCTGGAGAGACCTACCTGGCCTGGATGCCTGTCTGTAGCAGAGAAGCCACAGTGGCCGTGACCAGCAGACGGTAATAAGTATCTCCTCTCATGGCTGATATCCCAATAGCAATCCTCTGGTCTCCCCTCTGGTCTCCCCTCTTACAGCTGTGTGTCTCCTGGGACCGCTGGTGTGAGACGCAGCTGTTGTGATGTGCAGTGGGGATGCAGAGTGCGCTGCGCTCCTCTGCTCGGCTCTGGGTGTGCGGAGGCAAGGTCCAGGGGGTTTTATAAGCGTCTGCAGCCCACGCCCACCTGTCCAGGTACCCTCTGGTGCAACAGGGTGGAGCTAAGTGGGAAACAGGAGGGCAGGGGGAGGGTGTGCGTGGGGCTGTAAATAAGTGGGCTGGTTGTGTGTCTTCAAGTGACCTGCAATAACAGCAGGAGTTGGGACATGAGTACAGTAATGGGTGCTAGCGTTTGACTACAAGGTCAGAGGTATAGAGTGAGTTTCATAGGAGGCATGCCTTAAAGATCCCACCGTTGATAAGATAGGCTGTGAGACAATGCTGTGAGGTAAATTAGGCATCCGTGGGGTTGATTTCAATCTGCTCAGGAGCAATTCAAAGAGTTGTTAATCATTTAATTAATCATAGTGTGACCTCATCAAGAATACCTGCTTGGAGCTCCTGGAACTCAACAGTTACTCTTATCCTACTGTATGAAAGCTACCATTGATTAGATTGATTAGTTTAGATTGTCTGATAAAAGACAGGAATGTGATCGTGACGTCACAGACACAATACAACAAAGGTTTAAACATTTGTTTTGTCGAGAGGGGTGGGTGAGAGTTAATTCATTCAAGTCAAAACTAACATTAACATTTAGTCATTCAGCAGGCGCGCTTGTCCAGACTACTTTAGGATTAATACTTAACCAAGCACCCATTTATAGAAGTCTTTGGTTTGACATTGGTTTGTTCAGACCATGGGTAATGTTGCTTAATAAACTCTGGGTGAACAGTCCAACAATAACTGGAGTTCCATAGAACCTTGTATCCGTGTAGACGACAATAAAGTCAGATTCCGCTGCGTGTCGGACGATTCACGCCTCCGCATTGTCCATTATTGGATGGTATTGTACACCTTGTCTGGAATAATCCCTTACATAAACTCTGGGTGAACAGTCCAATGCTAAACAACTGGAGTTTCATTAAACCCTGTTTCCTTGTAGACGACAATAAAGCAATATCTTGCTTGGCAATCAGATAGATCTTCACCTTTAGGAAGCATTTCTTTTTTTCGCAGCCAGAGTGTAATGTTTGATCTTTATGATGTGATTTATTTAGGGCTAATCTGTTGTGGGTAAAGGTTCCCTCAACTCTGATTAGTTCAACTTCCAGACACAGAGATAAGAATGCACCTCTCGATGATCTCAGTGAAGAACTCGACACTCAGCAGTAATCAAAGAGGAAAACCACCAGATGTACAAACATTACAGATGCTTGGTGTTTGGTTAACCCCTTGTTTTTATTTATGAAAGACCTACAGACCAGTTCTATGGAAACCGTCTTGACACTGTGTTCCTACTCATGGTGATAGAATGATAGCTGATATGTAAAGGAATGTAGTGCAAAATCTATCCCAGAACAATGGCCACCAAAACGATGCCAGACACGCCCATGTAGGCCGAAGTGTTCAACCTGTCTGGCCAATGACATGCACTTGTCTATGGAAAATCCACGATGAGTTATTTTTAAAATACATCAGCAATGATAACCTTTGCAGATCTTTCAACCCGCAAAGAAAACTGCAAGATAGCTTTATGTTATGACATGTCCTCTTTAGGGCTTTAGTGTGACTGCACACTGTGACCTGTGAATCTTTGGTTACTTGTGGCTCTTGTCTGTAAAGCATATTTACAATATTTCAGGTAGATAAGACTGTGCAGAGGAGTCTAGGTTGGTAAAGTCAGGGAGGGAGATAAGAAAAAGACATTAGACGTTTGGAGAAGGCGTTATCGTTTTTACAGCAAAGACCAAGTGCCCCCATCCCTTATGTACACACAAGCAGGATCCCAAACTAATATTGAAACTACGTATAATGGCTAGGTTTCCAACATGTCTTTGTTCCGAGTCACTGAAGTGCTAAATGTACTGTGTTCTACCCAATGTTCTTCCCTGTGACACGAGCAAACTTGGGAACAAATGGGTGTTCTCCTTGTCAGGCCGCACCTCTGAAATAAAAGAGTCCGCAATAAAAGATCAAATTGTAAAATTCTTTTGACATTGTTTGATGTGGACAGATTTATAACTACTGCTCTATAATGGTCTAAATATGTCACTTCAACTGCTACATTGTTCGAGCGATGTGTGTAGCTATTGCACATTGCAAACACACAACGTGAGGCTTTGATTCGTCCGCAAACGCAAACATACTGTATCGTCCAATCAAATCACTCATTAATGTCTGTACATTGTACTTGAACGCATACAATCTTTCGGGACTTCCAACTATGGCACGTGTATTTGATGACATCATTGGTAGAGACACCTCCATCACACAAACAGATTTGAAGTACGCCTCAGCTGAGAACAAGCAGGAAGTCAGACGGCACTCTGCTTCTCTGTCACTGTCATGGTCAAGGTCTAAAGTCTGGAAGAGTACTGCGGTACAGATATGCTGAAGCAGTAATTGTGTGGTTGAACTACAGGTGTAATAGTGTTGTTCTGCTGGGAACAGGGTTGCTATATGTGGGATCTGGCCTTTGATCTCTCTGTTAACAACCTCAGAGGAGTCTAGACAGACAGACAGACAGACAGACAGACAGACAGACAGACAGACAGACAGACAGACAGACAGACGGACGGACAGACAGACAGACAGACAGACAGACAGACAGACAGACAGACAAAAAGGTCCTAAAGCTTCAGCACTCACCAGAAGTAATTTGTCGTATCTACAATAATCAGTTGGTAACACATAAACATAATCTTTCCAATTTGTCCTATTCAATATCACAACTCTAATTCCAAATCAATTTAATTAAACAAAGTCTATATATGTGAGTTATTACTGCTAATTAATTGTGTTTAAATAATTTCATTAATATTTACTTCTAAAAGAAAAAAAAATCAATCTTTTCATGTCTCACATGGAAGTCTGTAAATGTACCAGAGGTAATTATGAAAGAAAATACATTAATAAAGTCATAAAGTAACTAGGCTACAGAGAAATGCACTCGTCCATGACTAACAGGTAATAAAACCCTTATTGTGGACCTATTTTTGGTTTTCTGGGTACTGACTCTGTGACATGAAATCAAATAGAACACCTCCACTGGATGAAGGAATGGTGGGTTTTGTGACACTTCCAAAATGCCACTCGGTCACAAGGGGGTATTGTTCCAGATCACAGGAGGTACTGTCATCCCATCTAGCTCTTGCACAAGAACGCAGAGTGCTTGTCTGGTTATTCATTGGTCTGCACAACTGCAACACAATACCATATGGTACATTCAGTACGTTTGTTTCTTGTTTTCTTGTCGTACATAAGAAAGTTATTTTAAAAAGAGAAGCTATTTTTTAAAAACCTTTTTGTTTAGTCAGTTCTACGACTGCTAAAGTGTGTGTGTATGTGCTTTCAATGTAAACCTGAAGTGTGTGTCTGTCTGTATATGTATCATATATAACTTTTAAATTACAAATAAAGCTGAGCGGTTAGGGAATTGGGCTAGTAATTCCGAAGGTTGCTGGTTCGATTCCCGATTCTCGTTGCTCTCTTCCTTTCTCTATCCCACCATCCTTTCTCTCTTTCTTTCTCATCCCCCCCTTTTCTATATGGCATCTCCCTTTCCTCCAGGCGTATTAGTGAAGACACCTCTGTACCCTGTCTCAGATATCAACCTCGGGCCAAGCGCATGCCTGAAAGGTCACCCCTGTTAAAAAATCAATCCTCAACAGAGGCTTTCATCTGGGAATAGGTCAAGCCATGGCATATGAATTTCTGTAACCCGTCCGACTGTCCTCCCCGACTCCTGTCCCACAGTGATGACCTCAGCTACCGCGGCGGGGTCAAGGTCAGCGGTGATGGATAGCTCAGAGAGCGATGGGGCCCCGTGTCCCAGATAACACTCCTCCTGCTCTTTTCAGGCCGTTGTTCTCGTTCTCTTCCTCGTCCTCTTCAGACAGAATAAATGAAGACGTTTGGGATCTCCACACGAGTTGTCCTTTTTGTCTGGGTGGAGTGTGCCGCCAGGGTCAGAGGTCACTACAGATCTGTTCCAGGAGGAGGGCAGGGACTGGTGTTGATCAGTCCCTCTGGTAAAGCATGGCGTGATGCTCATGCAGGCATGCTGCTTGTTTTCTCATGGTTGCCCTTGTTTTTTGGTCTCAACAGGGCAATGAACGTCAATTGAAACTGTTTTGTCTGTGACGCTCATTTCTACTCGTTATTTTCTTAAAAGGAATGCCTTTATGTCCTTCCAATTTCTTTAAGGTGGAGATATGCGGCCCTCTGAGTTTCACATTCTTGTTTGGTAAGAGCACATACGTGAATTTGGGATTCAAAATGGAAGGGAAAGATGAGGTTGGGTGTAAACATTTGTTAAAAGTTTTAAAAGTTCACATTCTACTGGCACCATTTATAATCCCTGTACTGACAGATCTGACTCATACACATAGTATTCTCAAGGGTTGGTCCTTTTTGTTAGCTAAAGGAAAAGATCCACAAATGTGATAGCTCTTGCAAGGGCCTACATGAAAACACGAGATATAAACTACAGTATACAAGCTACACATGGAGGGGATGTTTCATAGAAGTCATTTCATTGAATACATTTACAGATGTGATTGGGGAAGTATGATACAATTCAGAGAGTAAATGAAGGGCTTGGCTGTCGAGCATGTCTGAGACACGACAAACAGTAGACATCATTGTGGTTTTCTTGCCATTTGCTAACCAAGCTGAGGGAGCCGTATAGGCTGCTGGTAACCTGTCCCTGGTTTGCAGTCAGAACACCTCGTCCTCTGCTGTCAGAGAGCACGCAACACTTCCTCTCTCTCTCTCTCTCTCTCTCTCTCTCTCTCTCTCTCTCTCTCTCTCTCTCTCTCTCTCTCTCTCTCTCTCTCTCTCGCTCTCTCTCTCTTTCCATTCCACCCCTCCTTCCTATACCTTCTGTTATGCTCCGCTGAAACTTTTACATTTCACCTGCTGGTGATTCTCAGACTTTCTGCATTTCAGTTCACAATCATCTCTTTGCTCCCTCTCCCTCTCCCTCTCCCTCTCCCTCTCCCTCTCCCTCTCCCTCTCCCTCTCCCTCTCCCTCTCCCTCTCCCCTCCCTCTCCCTCTCCCTCTCCCTCTCCCTCTCCCTCTCCCTCTCCCTCTCCCTCTCCCTCTCCCTCTCCCTCTCCCCTCTCCCTCTCCCTCTCCCTCTCCCTCTCCCTCTCCCTCTCCTCTCCCTCTCCCTCTCCCTCTCCCTCTCCCTCTCCCTCTCCCTCTCCCTCTCACTCTCACTCTCACTCTCACTCGCACTCGCACTCTCACTCCCTCAACCTTCCACCCCTCTACCTGCAGGGGCCAAACAGGCCTGTTCATTTAAACAAGTGCGCTGGGTTTGCTCTGCCCCTTGAATCAATACTGTAGTCAAGCTGCGTTTTATTGTCTTTAGTTAAAATAGATCCAATGGAGAGGTGAGGAGACGATTAGAGACCATTAATCAAAACAGAACGTAACATGTATGTGTGTGTTTGCTTTGTTGATCGGTTTGTTTTAGGAGCATGTGCATTTTCCGTATGCTCAAACTGTCTTTGCTCTGTATTCAAACATGAGCCTCACAGTTGATTAACTGGCCAACATGCCACTGAGTCCTAGAATGACTCACCAGCCAGGCAGTCGCCCCGGAACACAGCAGAACAGGTTTCAGTAGGTAGTAATGATATCCTCCCTCCACAGGGTGGCGCTCTCTCATTGTATTTGAATATTATTTCTGAGTCATGAGATTGCAAATGTTCTGGGGACTAGAGGAATTATCAGCCTGACTGCATAATGAAACATACACCTTAAATTATCTCTTACTGCCACTAAGGCACAGTGGTAAATTGAATTTGGTGATTTATAGTTTATACGACTAGTGCCACATTAGGTATTGGAGTCACAGCGATGGAGTAAAGTAACTCCTTTCAGTAGAAACATTTAGGCTGCAGGAGAGGAAGTCAGGTTGGGCTCAGTCTAGACAATACCTTTTATGGTAATTACATGAGTTCCTTTTCATGATGTGGGAAAAAAGGGGGAATGTAAATTTCATTAATTACAATAACAATTGATCTACCCATCTTGTCTGTTCAAGCCAGTATATTCAGGTAGGAGGAATCAGATAAGGGATTGAATTTGCTGGGTACAGTGATTTTCTGCTGATAAACCCTTTGCTACTCGTGAACAATACCCAGGCAGAGCCGGCCCCTGTGTCCTACACTGTGTCTGGCCCTCAATTAACTTCAAACTGCTCTCCATTACACGCAACAATGAGACACACCACCTCATTACCACACACTTGGTCCATCAGCACCACCCTTTTTTCCTGTTTTTCATTTTCCTTCTCATTTCCGTCGTCCCTCTCTCTCTCCCCATTGAGCAGTTCTGATGGAATTGGCTCTTTGGCTGTGAAGAAGACGCCCCTTTGCCCTGGGGGAGGATGAGGGATGGAAGAGGGATGAGGTGGAGAGGGGATGGCGTGGAGAGAGAGGGATAGGGAGAGAGCAAGAGAGGTGAAGGGAGAGCGAGGGAAAAACTGATGGAGAGTGAGGAATCGAGATCATTATATAGAGTGAGAGAGACGGTGTGTGAGAGAGAGAGAGAGAGAGAGAGAGAGAGAGAGAGGGAGAGAGAGAGAGAGAGAGAGAGAGAGAGAGAGAGAGAGAGAGAGAGAGAGAGAGATGCAGTCTTGTTGTCCTCCTGCCCCTGGTTCATGTTTACTGCTCCTCAGAGTCAGGGTGTTGGGGTGTTGGAGCGTAACCTTCAAAGGCCATAGACCCAAAGAGCCCACACATGCTTTAATTCACAATCAGGGAAAGGTCAGAACACACACGCACACCAAGACACCCACAAACAGACATACACATGTGCATGCACACACACACACACACACCTGCACATCCTCTCTTAGACACACGCACAATCCCCACACACACACACACAAAAAGACTGTGTTGTTTCCGTGTGTATGTCTGTCTGATGCTGTTGACACACCTGGCTGACATACCAGTTCTCTCCTCAACACATTACAAGATCCCTGTAGACATGAGAATGTCTCGAAGGAAGTTGTAGACACTGTGAAGTCTGCTACACAAAAATGGTGTCCAGCACTATAGCTTTTTTCTCTTTCCATCTTCACTCTTAAGAAACCCCATAGAGACAGAATGATCACATGACATACTGACTGTACTGTACTGTATGGGTCCTTAGTGATGAACTAAGATGATGAACACTTGTAATAGCTTTCTTAAAGACAGTACCACAGAATACAATGGGATATAATCAATACTGCATGTGTTGTTCCTTAGTTTAAGACAACAGAATACAATACAAAGGAATTTTATCTATCAGTCAAACTGTTCCAGTGCATTGTGGAACAGTTCATGGACAAAAAAAAATCAATGCAATTGCCAGGTAAAGTGAATGTGCAAATTGCGGAGACGACGGTACTTGTAGGTCCATGATTGCGTTTAGATAACTGCGTGTCGAATATTCACACCCTTGGGTGTCGTCAGGGTAAAATATTTGCCAATCGACATACAGGTGAGCTGTGCGATGCCACACAGCCACGTTGAAGGAATGACATCAGTTGTCCCCTGCCTGCTGTGTGAGTCTGCGCTGAGCCACAGAGGCCAGGCACTGCAAGGACGACTCAGCACTACTTAGGGGCACCGGGAAACACACTCATTACTCATTCATAAAGAGCCGCATATGCACGGCGGCGGGGGTGATGTCATCGGCACAGCGCTCCCTCGGTGCGTGGGGTTGTTAGGCTGCTACTCCTCTACCCCCTCAGTCCAGGGCCAACCTGACCAGACGTGCTGGTGACTCATCTAGAGCCTGCACCACTGCAGAGGAGTCTGGGCTATATCAGCCAGTTACTGGGCACGACTGTTACTGGGCTATATCAGCATGCTGGGCTATGACTGTTACTGGGCTATGACTGTTAATGGGCTATGACTGTTACTGGGCTATGACTGTTACTGGGCTATGACTGTTACTGGGCTATATGACCCCTGTTACTGGACTATTGGACTGTTACTGGGCTATATCAGCATGCTGGGCTATGACTGTTACTGGGCTATGACTGTTACTGTACTGGGCTATATGACCCCTGTTACTGGACTATTGGACTGTTACTGGGCTGTATTATGACCACTGTTACTTGGGTACATAACCATGTTACTGGAGTACACCATCTGAGGCTTGGACCATTTCTCCTTAGTATATTTGGAGTTCTCTCTCTGTGCAACACTGCTCAGGATTCTGGTCGAGATTGAGATGTGTGCGGTGTGACCGGACCTTCACATCAGCAGCAGGTCCAGGATCAGCTGGGCAGGCAGATGAGGTCATGATGAGAAAGGAACTCACCATGTAACCCATCTCACACTGTCCTCCCATATTCTGGTTTCTGCTCTATAA
>CAEFZP010000457.1:60000-95000 GCA_903064625.1 Mallotus villosus | reverse complement strand
CGACTTTGGATGAAAGTGTCTCCAAAATGAACACATGATCATTATGGTATGTACTAACAGACCAAGCCTGCGACAGAAACTGTTGCATCATTACAGTCCTGAAGCTGCCAACCCTCCCTGTCAGGAGTGGTGTGCCACAGAGCGCTGTTTACATGTCCATCGTCTGTGGCTAGTCCCATGAAGGTGGGACCAGGCTGGGCCAGATCCATCCAGGTGGAGGGTGGAGATGGCGAGGAACGTCCGAGTACACGCTGACAAAGCTGGGTGACACAGAAGAACCCTCTCTCTCTCTCTCCAGGGTGCAGCAACATGGATGCTACGTGGCATGTAAAACAAGCGTGTCACGTATGAATAATGCATGGGCACGGGGGGCCGAGCCATGAAATTAGAAGTAAACGGAAGAGAATCGAGGATGAGAGGATGAGAGGAAGAAATATAGACACAGAGAGAGAGAGAGAGAGAGAGAGAGAGAGAGTGAGAGAGAGAGTAGAGAGAGAGAGAGCGTGAGAGAGAGAGAGAGAGAGAAAGAGGGAGAGAGAGAGAGAGAGAGAAAGAAAAGAGTCTTTACTTTACAATTAAAGAGAACAGGTGCGCATGCAGTGCCCGGGAGTCAGCCACGTAGGCGAGAGAGGGATTAGAGGGAAGGATGACAATGTGCATGCAAGAGAGAGAAACACAGAGAGAGGGAGAGAAACGAACATTGGCTGCCATTTTGCATTGTTCGCCGTACATTGGTGCTGCTGCTGCTGTGGCACCCCCCACTGCTGACAGTAAGCTTGCTTTGCATACAGGCCAAATTGTTGTTTACCATTCAATCCAACAAACAGGCTTTTTTCTGTTCGGTCTTTTGTTCTCTGTTGGAAGTGTGTCTTTCTCACAACGCGACTCCAATGGTAAAACGCTCCGCCGTTCCAGGACACTGGAGAGGATCTGGGTTCAGCATATTCCATTGTTTATTGTATTGGATAATAAAAACAAATCCACCAGTATTAGAGCAAAAAAAGAACGAGGAGTCGATTTTTCTGGAGGATTTGCTCTCTTTGTAGAGTCGGTTGATTTTCCTTAACCCTGTCGTGAAAAAAGGAGAGGAAGAAAGGGTTAAAAGAAATGCTTTAGCTCTATCTGTTGTTAGAAAGTCAATTGATTCACCAACCGCAAATCATTTGGATCATAGTGCTGTAAATGTACTAGATTAGGAAGGGAGGTGTGAGGTTGTGCTAACAGTTTCTACACCGTCTGCCCCGCCTCACTTTCAAACTTCCAGAGCTCGGCCACTGAGTCCTGTGGATAGAGGCTCTGTAAGAAAATCACTTTGAAATCTCGTGAAAGAAGCTCATTTTCAGAGACAAAGCCTGATTCAGCAACCGCCGAACCCCACCCCCGTCCGAGCCCACACTCACACATCCCAGTCTGGCTGCAGCTCGGCTACGGAAGCAGAAAGATGAGGCTGCTTCGTTTCTCAACTCTCTCTTTCAGTGGGTCGACAAAGCTTTAATCATTTGGTTTTAGCATCATACACAGGATGTATTGTCTCCTAACAAACGCTATTAGAGACCTTCCCAGCGGCCTCGGCCCTGCTGCGGAAACAAAACTTCCAGATTAACAAAAAAACATAGGATTAGGTAGCAGAGTTCACTCAGGCACAGTTGTTTTATATTCTCTAAAATCTGCAGAGGCAGAAGATAGCGAGTCTTGTTATTTCAAAGCAGCAAAGTGAGACTGAGTTATGCCTTCTTCTCCTAACATTTTAGCTTTGAAGACTTGACATAACTCGCAGGCTGAATCACTGATTCACACCACCCTGGTTCCAAGAAGCGCGACGAAAGACAATCAATGAACAATGACTATTAATCAACATTTGCAGTCACATTTTCACTTTGCTTCCGCAGTTGCTAAAACATAAAAAAATAAAGAGAGAGAAAAAAACGTGCTCATTCTGCAAATCAGCGATGTGTAGAACCAGCAGACAGAGTTTGTCCAACAGAAGATGAGGCTCGGCGTGACTTTAGCAATTCAAATCACCTTTTTCCCCCCCCTGCGCCTCAGAGAGAAACCCTCGTTAATGGCTTTCATCTACCCCCTGGGTGGACAAATCACACCAGCATTGGTTCCACTGTCTGCTCTGAGTGACGCACTGGAAATACCGCGGGCACGACGCCGTGGGTGGCAGCAGAGCGGGTCGGAGCTCCTCCAACTACCCCCCCTCTAACCCCTTGCTCCACCCCCTCCACCTCCAGCCCCCTCCACCCCCCATGCGCCTCTGGTGCCAGTGTGTACCACATCACCTACACAACCTCCGGGCAGAGAGCAGGAGGCTGGGCGCTGGAGCCACACACACACACACACACACAGACACACACACGCTTCTTGAGGGTGTGAAAGCGCACGGATGCACACACGTGGATTACGCACACATATTCCCATGTGCATGCAGTTACACATGAACAGACTGAGGCACATCTCATTGCTTTAAGCCAAACGTGTTTCTGCTTGAGCACAGAAAGCCGGTGATGTGCTGGCCTTTCACCAGGCCAGTTTACCCCAAAGGCTCTTCAGCATGGAGGGCACTGCCAAACATACACACACAGCTTCTGGCATGGCAGGCCTGCAGTACACATACTGGCACTGTAGGCCGGCATGGCACACTTAGGGCCCAGTTTTGGTGTCCATGTGTCTGCCTTTGAGCTGGGTGTGTTTATGAATGTGTGTTGGAGTTAAAATGGGATTGAGGAAGAGGCCAAGAGAGTGTGTGTGTTTGTGAGTGTGTGCACTCGCGCTTGTGTGTCAGGTCTTCATAAGAGACAAATTATGAGACTGCAGACAGATACAGTATATACAGCCGTGGCCAAAAGTATTGGGAGCGATGTACATTTTGTGTTTGCAAAGTTTGCTGGGCCTTGCCATAAAATGACTGCTAACATAATTTCAGTAAGTCATATCATCAGCACAGGGGAAAGTGTGAACTAGTTCTAGCCAGGTTAAATCACTCTATCATTCTGATTGGATTTTAAGAGCAGATTGACTGCTGTACAAGAGGGGACTGTTTTTAGCATTGTAAGCAATATAGTTATTCATTTTCTGTATGTACATTTTGAGGCGTGACAAAGGTACACATCAGAGCCAATTAAGGTACAGCCAATTGATGTCAACTTGGTGCTTCTTTGGGAATTGCCCGTTTTACAACGGCAGTTTCAAATTGTGATATTTGCATAGGAAAGAGGTGTCAATGGGACTCTTCTGTATGTCCATTTTACCCACCAAATTGTCGTTATTCAACTATGACAAGGTAAACTCCATGACCCCTTTAAGTGCCATCTAGTGTGCTTCATTGTTGGAATGCTGCTTCAGCATTCCAAGTATTGTTCTTTGAATCTTTATTCAAGCATCTTCTTATTCAGTTTCTTCATTGACACTTTTCAGCGCCTTCAAATCTTCAGCCATTAAAACCGTTCAGCTATCAAAAAATTCAGCAGTTTCAGGCCATGGGTGCTGTGACTTTTCAGCTTTGTACCTCTTATGCTTGAATTAATATACATTAATATAAATCTTCATCATATTTTTAACATGGTTTTCCAATGGAGTATTTTCAGCCATTTAAAAAATGTATTTCAGATTTCAGCATTCCAACGCATTTTCAGCAGGAAATGCTCTTTCTAGTTTGTACTGTATTTCAAGCTTGATGAGCTTTAATGATAAAGAAACTCTGCCTCACATATGCTTCAAACGACTTTCCTTTTTTATCAGTCCCACCTGAATGTGATTAATAAGAGAAAAGTTCTATATTTAAGGCTTTCTTAATCATTCATGGTTAAAAGAGTCGCTTTAATATTCAACTGAATTCAGAATTCAGAAGAAACAGTCGAAGATAAAAACAGTCAGGCATTGAAGTACTCCAGTCACTGCCAAAAAGTGAGTTCCATCGAAGGCGAAGCCTCTCCAGCATTCTATTCTATTCTTACTGTGGGTTGACAGAGAAGAGGGCCAAAAGCTGCGGAGCCGAAACCCTCCCAGTTCTCACAATTAATCATTCAGAAAGGAAGGTTCCGTCGCGTCCATTTGCCACAGGGCCGAATAACTGAATAAGTCAACAAAACAAGGGTAAGAGAATTCATTTTCTGCCCCGGCCATTTCTCAAAACGCCTCACTGAAAGGGAGATGATGACGGGGGTGTTTGAGGGTGGGAGATGAAAATGGATGGCGACACTCTGGTTCCCTCCGTGATGAAATAATAAAGGTGCAGCACGTTGTGTTATTCAGAGTGAAAGGGTCTAGTGTGTACGTACGCGCTAGGCTAAAAGACTGAAGAATACATTCTTTCGTCTGTGCCTTTGTGCTGACGGTTTTTGATGGCTCCACAGCGCAGCTCCGCAGTAATTCGGGGAGCCACATATGAAGCACTCATGATTAGAGGCCTTATCCCGTATCAAAGTCACAGCCAATCAAATCTCCAGTTTCTCCTCCTACTCTTTCTCCCTGCGTCTGCGTACGCAGAGCCGTAAAAAAGGAAGGGTTTCAGTCTCATGTTTAAAAGCAAACTGGTGAGCTTTGTTGCATGAAGGGTTCGGCTTCATCTCTGTGTGTGCGGTAAGTGTGTGTGAGTGGGGTGTTTGTACTGTGTGTGCGTGTGTGTGTGGGTAAGGGTGTGTGTGTGTGGCTAAGAGAGAACGTCCTCATTATGTGTTTTCATAACTGTGGGTGCTCTCTCTCTCTCTCTCTCTCTCTCTCTCCGGAGCAAACGTGACCCGCCACATGTTTTCTGCTGATTAAACATCGCTTTGAGTGGTTGCCACGCCAACGTCGTCCCGGAATTATGGAGACGTGACACTCGTTGAAACCAGAGGAAATCATGTGACCAAGGAGCTGCGACGTGTCTGTGTGAGACGTACTCGCTCAGGCACAGACTCCAGCATCAACTCAAACACACAGACCCCTAGCATCAACTCAAACACACAGACCCCAGCATCAACTCAAACACACAGACCCCAGCATCAACTCAAACACACAGACCCCAGCATCAACTCAAACACACAGACCCCAGCATCAACTCAAACACACAGACCCCAGCATCAACTCAAACACACAGACCCCCAGCATCAACTCAAACACACGACCCCCGCACACTCAAACACAGACCCCATCAACTCAAACACACAGACCCCAGCATCAACAGGGTTTCTGAAACAAGGCCTGTGAAAGTGGAGTTTCGAGCACTTTGTGCGTCCAACACCCTTGAAACACATCAACAGAAGCCAACGAGAGAGGCACCCCACTGCCTGGTTAAAATGCTATAATTAAATAAAAAAAGGTGGATAACCTCCACAGCCCGAGTAGGCACTAGGTCTCTCCAAACATCTTCTAGTGAACGCTTTTCTTCAAACATCCACATTTAAAACCCAACCAAGTCCATGCCATGGTCATGAACGTTTTCCATAGCCTGTGGACATCCACAGTATTCACACCAACAAACAACACTGTCATCTCCAGTAATTCTTTCCTTGCCAGATCATTCCTGTGTAAGTCTCTCTCTCTCTCTCTCTTGCTCTCTTGCAGTCTTCTTTCCCTCCGTTTCCCTACCATCATCTCTTTCAGGATGAAAAAGCTCATTCTGCAGGCTTCTTATCACATGGCAAGGTGCTGGGAGGCTGCCCAAACTTCAGGCTTCCATTCCTTATCTGGACTTGGTGTTACACAATCAGAAGGAGTGTATCTATATATGTGTGTGTGTGTGTGTGTGCCTGTGTGTGTACGCTGGGAGCAATCAGAGGACTGTCTGCCAGAGCCGCTTGCTCTCTGATGCCTCTCCGCTGGCCCATGATGCAGGCTGTCACCGCGTGTCGCCACGGGTCCCTGGGCCGTCACAGAGGAGCACAGAGGCCTGGGACGATAACACCGAGCCGGAGATGCTCTATCACACTCATGCCACTACTTTATTACACCAACACACTACGACTCAACCATACCAGCATGCCACCACACTCTACTCCAGCTTGAACACACACCTAGACCACACCCTAGCACAATAGCACACCACCACACCAGCACACCACCACACCAGCACACCAGCACACCACCACACCACCACACACCACACACCCTGCACACACCAGCACACCACACACCAGCACACCACCACCACAGCACACCACCACACCACCACACCACACCACCAGCACACCACACACCACCACCACACCAGCACACCACCACACCCACACCAGCACACCAGCACACCACCACACCTGCACACCAGCACACCACACACCACCACCCTGCACACCACACACCACCCACACCAGCACACCCACCACACCACCACCACCCATGCACACCACACACGCACACCACCACCACACCATCACACCACCACACACACCAGCACACACCACCACACACCAGCACACCACCACACCAGCACACCACCACACCAGCACACCACCACACCATCACACCACCACACCATCACCACCACCACCACACCAGCACACCAGCACACCAGCACACCAGTACACCAGCACACCAACACACCTGCACACCAGCACACCACCACACTATCACACCACCACACCTGCACACCAGCACACCACCACACCAGCACACCACCACACTAGCACACCAGTACACCAGCACAATTATACACGGAACGCAATTCTATCCAGTGTGTCTCAGGGCAGGATTAAGATTATAATTGCCAATGGTATGCAGCCACTTACAGCAATATTCAAACAAAAATGTTATTCATTAGTAAAGATAATGATGTATGTCATATAAAAACGTCATAAAGGATGATAAGGATAGGAATTAGGGCCAGGACTATACAGCCTGTCTACAAAACAAAAGTTTTGTTTTGTTTTGCAGGCTGTTATCATTTCTAACTCTGGAGAACTGCTATGGTTCATACTCATGACACCTATTTCCAAGTCCAACTCTTAACTTCGTGTTAATCAAGTCTGTTACGTAAAGCCGCCTGTTAAACGCCATGCCATGGGTCTTTGGACTTCAGCATGAAATAAGTCAAGATTAAAAAACAAAAATTCGTTCAAACCTATTGCTTTTGAAAGTTTTGCTATCTTTTAATGGGGTCTTGTGGATCAATTCTGGTGAAGGTCAATAATAGAGTAATTGGTGAGTCAGGTGTGAAAGAAGAGAAGCTAATGAGTCTCTGCCTGAGAAAAGGCATCTTTATGAAGTCTGCCGTCTTGACTCAGTTAACATCTGAGTTTGGAACGACCTAGCTCAGGGTTATGTCAGCGATATAATGCGTCTTAATCTTATAACGTACAACTCAGATTCCCAGTGAGGATACATTCGACAGAACTTGTCGGACCCCTAACGACACAGAACATGACAGCGTGAGCAGATTGTAGAATAACGTCGCTGATTCAACCCCAAATCGTCTTCTTCTTCTCACAAACCCATCGCTAGATCGGCTACGACACGCATGCAATACGCAGGGTTTACTTTGGTTTGGAGATATCCTCGTGTCGGACAAACGTTGTTTCTCATCAGAAACAAACGCCATGCGCGGGTGGGGGGAGCGTCTTTCACGGTGTGCATGGTTTACAGCATCGAACCCTGTCGTGGTGGTTTTTAAGAGACT
This sequence comes from Mallotus villosus, assembly GCA_903064625.1. NCBI lineage: Eukaryota > Metazoa > Chordata > Actinopteri > Osmeriformes > Salangidae > Mallotus > Mallotus villosus. Next base: position 87,403 of record CAEFZP010000457.1, on the reverse strand, counting down.
CAATCGTTTAAGCTGAAGTTGGGTGAAGTATAGAGTTAATGTGTATTTGACGTGGATTTAACATGTATTAACGTTATCAACATATCATAATCACACACACAAACATAATAACGTTAACACAAAGACAATTCCATACAGCTCCATCTAGCATTCTATAATGGAACCGGGAGAATCCAGTCCACCAGCACTACCCAGCTGATGGCCCTGAACCCCCCCGAACATTCTTCAACAGACCATTTTATAGATACGACAGTTCTCAAAAGTCATTGGTCCATCCTCCAGACATGCTGCTATACCAAATCTCTTCTATCATTGGTTAACTCCTTAGAACAATACAGTCGAATCCACATTGTCTTCAGACCAACTGTCTCTTCCCCCTAGGTGACAAGACTCTCCCAGGTCACCTAGACTTCACGTCTCCTAGACTTCATGTCTCCTGGTTAGGTGTCATAAAACTACAGGTGGCTTCTCTGCCAAATGGAGTTGAATCAACATTCATTGTATCAAGTTTCTAAATCAACTGTAAACTTCTCCTAAAACACATTCATTGTACATAGGCCCAAAACTTCCATCACAACCCCTATCCCCTACGTGCTCGGCCCATCCCCGCGCCTCCTTCCTGCTCTCCCCCCTCGTCTCCCGACGAAGTGGACGTGCGGGAGGAAAGAAAACCTCGTAAGCGTCCGACGGCGACTTCAGTGGCAGCCTGCGGCGAACGTCCATTCAGCCACACGAAGCCCCCTCCCGATCTCTCAGCTCTTCTCTTGTCTACCTGTAAGCAATAGGTTCACCCCGAGAAACAAGAAGAGAGGGATGAAGAAAGAGAGAGAGAGAGACAGAGACAAAGGGGGAGGGGTGAGATGAAAGAAGGATCCGGGTGGGGTGTAGGTGATGAGAGGTGAGACAGAGGGGAAAACATATACGACCATATGGGAACGCAATGGTTCATTGGAGCTGTATTCCACACATTTTTGCTATGCTGTCAACAGCGACTGGCCCCCCTTTACAACCTTGACTGAAAAAAGACTCATTGTACAATGCCACATGCAATATCAAGTAGTGTGTGTGTGTGTGTGTGTGTTTGTGTGCAAGGCAGTAAGCTTGAGTCCACTTGCTGAGTTGGGTACTTTCAACTTGTCTGATTGAAGCAGCATGATGTAGGGTCTGTGGGGGATGTTAGGTCTGTTTAGTAACCGTGGGGCTCAGAAGCCCTCCGAGCAGCCAATTACAGACCTGGAATGAGCAGGAAGACTCAGCAGACGCTGTCACTGCCCTATGGCACATCGTATGGTTTCTCTGCTCTCCTCCTCTCCTCTCCCATATTCTTAACTTTCCTTACCACCTGCCTGCCGTCCTCTCCTCTCCTCTCCTCTCCTCTCCTCTCCTCTCCTCTCCTCTCCTCTCCTCTCCTCTCCTCTCCTCTCCTCTCCTCTCCTCTCCTCTCCTCTCCTCTCCTCTCCTCTCCTCTCCTCTCCTCTCTCCTCTCCTCTCCTCTCCTCTCCTCTCCTCTCCTCCTCTCCTCCTCCTCTCCTCTCCTCTCCTCTCCTCTCCTCTCCTCTCCTCTCCTCTCCTCTCCTCTCCTCTCCTCTCCTCTCCTCTCCTCTCCTCTCCTCTCTCCTCTCCTCTCCTCTCCTCTCCTCGTCCTCTCCTCTCCTCTCCTCTCCTCTCCTCTCCTCTCCTCTCCTCTCCTCTCCTCTCCTCTCCTCTCCTCTCCTCTCCTCTCCTCTCCTCTCTCTCCTCTCCTCTCCTCTCCTCTCCTCTCCTCTCCTCTCCTCTCTCCTCCTCTCATGTTGAACTTCTGCTGCTTGATCATCTCCACTGTTCCCCCTGGCTCTATCTCAGGACTGCTCCCTCAATATTTGGTCAAGGATAATGCACTTTAGCAGACGTAGGGTATTAGGGAGTAACATGAGCTGTGCTCTCTCCACTAGGATGAGGAGTAAATCCAGCCTCAGTGCCCAGGTATGGGAAGGACATCTGATGTGGACCCTGTTACGCGTTACTTCCCGGGAGGTGTCTTACCGCCGGCCTGTTCCCCCCTCACCTTTTCCGACAGCCCTCGTCCCCAAAACAGGTTCCTCTGACAAAGTGCCAGGCTGAGGTGAGGGGGAAGGAGGACGGGTCAGGGGAGGAGCAAAGCGTGGGGGGTGAATTTGTGTCAGCGTCTCAGACAGACGGATTCTTAACAAGTGCTCGCCCCTGCTTGAACTCTGCGCTGGCACGCAGCGGACGAGCAGCCGGCCGGGCGGCCCGGTGGCGTGACCCTGGCGCAGGGCCAGACACCTGGTCCCGGCCGCAGGGGGAGGGGACACAGCCACACCGCCACACCGCGGGTCCCTGCCGGCTGCTCATGACACCACGACAACGAGGATGACCTGGATATCCACATTCGGTCCAAAACAACCGAATTAGAAACAGTTTTGGGATGATTCTGATGGGCATGAATGTAAGCATGAAGCAAAGCAAACTGGAAAATGGTACAAATAGAGTGGAAACGTCAACCCTGTGCCTTGTCTTCTTACAGAAGGTAAACGTGCCAGTTCAACAATCCCTAAGGAGCTGTTAATATATGTGCACTGTACATTCAGATGACAGTGACCAGTCTGTTCTACTCCTAAACAAGTACATTGTAAAATGAACTGCATAAGAAGTACAAGAAGCTGAATACTACGTCTTATACAATGCAGCATAGGATTTGAAGCTTTAGTGATCCATATTTGATGTTCATTTTGGGTTTTACTTACGTTTTTCTTTTACTAAACCTGTCTCAACCTGCTGGTTCAGACAAAACATTCATATTCATAACCAGGTATGGTGTTACGTAAACAAAAAGGGCTTTTTATCGGAATGAATGTTTTTCTCTTGCTAAGTTCCAAGACTTTTGGTAATTGAAGAGAAAGAGTTAATCATTTAGATCACACAACAGAGCTGTTGATTGGACCATTGCGCGTAACGATTGGATCATAGTCTCTGTTGATTTCGAAAGATTGATTTGCAATGTGTGCTGCCTATTGAATAGGAAATATATCTGCAGGAGCAGCTTGTTGAATGCATCACACCTCACACAGTGTCTACGTATAGTAGCCACTGCATGGGATCACTACACAAGCTTGGGGATTTGTAAGGGGAGAAAATCAATGATGGCAAACAATATAAAAGAAAGACTGGAGCAGAGTGGAGAAGAGCAGAAAAGAGTAGAGTGGGCCAGGGTGGGGTGGGCAAGGCTGGGCAGATTTGGAGCGGCTGGGCAGGGCAGGCTGGAAGGAAGGAAGGCAGAGCAGGGCAGGGCATGGCAGGGCAGGGCAGGGCAGGCTGGAAGGAAGGCAGGGCAGGCTGGAAGGAAGGAAGGCAGAGCAGGGCAGGGCAGGGCAGGCTGGAAGGAAGGCAGGGCAGGCTGGAAGGAAGGCAGGGCTGGGCTGGGCTGGGCTGGGCTGGGCTGGGCAGGGCAGGGCAGGCTGGAAGGAAGGCAGGGCAGGCTGGAAGGAAGGCAGGGCTGGGCTGGGCTGGGCAGGGCAGGCTGGAAGGAAGGCAGGGCAGGCTGGAAGGAAGGCAGGGCTGGGCTGGGCTGGGCTGGGCAGGGCAGGCTGGAAGGGCAGGGCAGGGCATGGTAGAGTAGGGGGCAGAGTAGAGAAAAGTGATCAGTGACACGTCAGTATCCATGGACAAGACAGGCAGCGACATCCAGCACGCCGCAGCCTCGGAGCTCCGCCCTCATCGATCGCAGTGCGAGCCGGTGATGAGGCTGCCAGCGAGGCTGAAGGGATTTGCTGCGTCAAGGCGGACGAGAAGGATCAAAATGCCAAAGGCCCTTTTCACTCCTTTCCATGAAATATTGAGTGGGCTCTTTTTGACAACTGCTTATCACTCTGTAGGGGACTGGCAACTCACAAGGGTGGGGGGTGTGAAAAGGGAACTGGGAGGTGTGGTAAAGGAGTGTAGCAGTGGAGGGAGGGAACTGTGTGAATGTAATGGCGACAAAACAAGAAATTGAAGGGATTTCACTTTGGTTCCTGTGGTGTCAAGCCCAAAAATAGAACATTTGATTTTTGAAATGTGGATGAAAAGGTCAAATTACGCTCAGGGGCTGACGGCTGTTTTTGTCTGTATTCTCTGTGACGGTCATTTGAACTTTCCCACAATTTGTTTTTCTACATCGAAAAAGCCAAGTGATAATAATAATAAGTCTGAAACATTCTTCTTAATCTTGCTTCTAGTTTCTTCTCTAGCTCATTCCCTGCCTCCCTCCTGCCTCTCCTGTCTCCTGTGAGCAATCAATAGTTATTATCTTCTGAGCGTTGTGACAGAGACTGCATAGGGCCTCTCTTCGTAGTCCATGGCACTTTTTCATTAAGGTTGACACCAGACTAAACAAAGCAGGCCTATTTTGTCTGCCAGCAGACAAACACGCTTGCAGTAATGGCCCCGATAAAAGGGAAGCAGGAAGGAAAATTGAGTTTCACATTATAGGGAATCACTGAGTCCTGTCCTCATCCTTTCCCTCTTTCGCCTTTTTATAAACACATATTGGACTCAATATGTGTTTATACATCTTGGAGTTCAGAGGCTTGTAACATCACTGCGCTCTCTTTTTCATTCATTCCTTCATTCCTTTATCTATCTCACCAACTATTATCTATTTATTCTCTTGTACAATCCATCCATCCATTGATTTGTCAGGGTATTGATTGAATGATCAATCAATCCATGCATCCATCCATCCACCCACCCACCCACCCACCCACCCACCCACCCACCCACCCACCCACCCACCCACCCACCCACCCATCCACCTCTCTATTCATTACTCCATTCACCAACACATCTATTCCTTCCATTCACACCTTAGTTCCATACATTCAATCCTCCCCCAATCCGTCTATCCATCCATCTATCCGTCCAGTCGGGCCATAGGTGGGTGTGGGTTGTTTTGTTTTGACGTGGTTGTTGTTTCATAAGATAAATAAATGATGTGTGGGCGGCGGAGTGGAAAGCATAACGAATAGCAGTGGGAGAAAAGGCAATTTAGGGAGAAGTGCAGCGGCTGGTGAGAAAACAGAATGGCTTTTTACTGTGAAGTATAACCAATGCATTACAAAACGCATTACCAGAGCTTTATTGAAAAAGCAAAGTAGCCCGCTCTCCCCTTCCACCATGGCCAGTATTATCCTGGCCTACATGCTTAGACACTCAAAGTGACTTTCACAAAGTCAGGGGAGGTCTTTTTTTGTAGAGCAGACTGACAAAAGATACAAATGGTATGTAAGCCCAAAGTGTTTTTTTCCTCCTAAGTAAGCCTTTAATTGTGACTGAATCTGGGATTTTGGGATATACAAATCATCAAGACATCTTGTCTTCAATACATTTATTCAAAGATTATCCACAGTCAAGGGAAATGGAAAACTAAAGGTTTTGAAAGACTTGGTCTAATTGAAGCTGCTTTCCTGATTCTGTCCCAGACCCTAGGTCTACCTCTGACCTTGCTGTCCATGGACGAGGTGAACCCTGCAAACAAGTATGTTCTCACTGCGCTGGCTGTACTGGAACTAAGCTTACCAAGGCCTACCAGGACATGCTCATATGGGTTATCTGTAGAAAGACTGGACCTATAGGACTTAGACCGACACACACGCACACAGTGGATAAAACACAGCTCGTGTCCATGGATGAGTCTGTTTTCACTAGAAGGATTCATGGACTACAAGGACAGCTGAGCTAACCCCGGGGGGGGTCTTCTGGCCACACATACGTCGCTTTGCGTGTGCATGTGAACTCATCAACTACTTTAGAGTTGTAAAAACTAGCTAACTAGTTGAGCACGTATTGTGTCCGTGGGCCAGAGACAGTGTCTGAACTCTTCTCCTAAAGTGTTTTAATCCAATAGGGGCCCCCTGAAATCCAGCCCAACTCACTCCCCACTATCTCTCTTTGAAACACATAAAAAGGCTTTTCATCTTGTGCTTTGGTTGGCCTTGTGCACTTTTGTCCACAGACGTTATCAGAATGCTTGGGCAAATCACATTTTCTCATTTCAGAGGAAGCCTTGTCATTAAAGAACAAGGGAAATGACAAGGTTATCATTGCTGGAATCAATGGGGACACGCAGACTTCAATGGTGTTTATCATCAGAATCCTAAGCAGTCTAAAGCACTATGGGGGAATGATGGTCAAACAATTGTCAGAGAATCGTCTTCTCCTGCTTGATCCTGGAATGACAGTATTTCTTCAGCAAATAGTGCGAAAGAAAAACATTCTTGTTATGTTTCTTGTCTCTTGCGGTATACTGTAAATTTGCTGATCCGTGAATACATTTCTTTGTTTGCGCTCAAATATTTTGATGAGTCACTCGCTTTGCCATCGAGTCCCTATAACCAAACCACCTTTTTTTTTGCAAGTCTCGTCCTCTATCAACAAGCTAACAGCAGTCACTCCCCCTTTCCTCTCCCGGCTATCACCATGTCACCGGTTTGGTGACAACGCTTTGTCTCAATTAGGGACCTTCCTGTGTCTGCAGTGTCTTCGGATCACAGAAGGTGGAAAGGTGGATGGGACGGGTCGTACAGAGTTGATAGTTCTGGGTTTTCTCGTCCCTCATATGGGACTTGGCATTTTCCATTACTCACTCTGGGAAAGTGGCTGCAGATCCAACTCACTTTGGGGCTGTCATGTCACGGCTGGAATTACTCATTAGTTTGTTTGCTAAAGACTTTGCCGTGCCCAGGGTGGGATACAATGTTGGAAGAAAATTGCCTCCGTTCTCCAGGGAGAGAGAGAAAGAGAGGGGGAGAGAAAATATTGTAAAAGAGTGACATCAACTGTGTAGTGGTCTACCACAGGGTCTGATCTGAGTTGACCGGGATGCATCCTATCAGAGTGATCTGAGCAAGTTCATTCTAGCGTAGCATTGCCATCCAAACCACAGATTTCTGGATTTTCCACTCATTTGAACACAACAGTTTTTTTCTTTCTTTTCATACATCATGTTCTCACCAGTGTGCGATTGCTTCAATTGAATCAGGCTATTGCAGACATTATTGGATTCACAGGCAGGCAGCCACGTGGACACCTGAATAAAGATATTAAATCTGATAGCTGTGTGGCCTGCAATTTTCTCTCTACAATGTTCCAGTGTGGCAGTGTGAGTCCTTTATGGAAGTGTATTATAGTGGGGATAATGCAGCCTTGTAAAAAGCATGTCCCGCAGTCTAAGGTGAATAAGCCACAGAAACTCGGCATTATCACATTAGAACCAGGAGAAGGAGAAAATTCTCCCCCTCGCTGTAATAATAATAGGGTTTGTTGAGGTACACACACACACACGCACACGGATGCAACATGCATACATATAATATTTTAAACCGGCTGTCCTTGATTATGATACACAATTGCAGAAATGCACATGGCTGTGAAACATGACTTTCGAAAGATCACATTCGGAGTTTGATCTGAAATTGACTGCATTCTCTCTATTCTTTTCTTGTACACTACTGCTCCAGCATGCAACAATGCCTTGAGTGGATGGGCTTTGTGTATGTACCAATCCCATTTTTCTTTTTGCAATTGCAATGTTGTGTGAGTAAGCCTGCTATATGTGTCTGCTTCACACAGCATGAGTGTTGAAGTACGTCAACAGTTCCTGAACCCCACATCCTCTTTTACAAACATACACTCCCTGACGCATAAACAGCTCATCTCATGGATATTGCATTGCACTTGGCGTTTATGTATTTGTTTGTGTGTGTGTGTGTGTTTATGCATGCGCTCATGTCTGTGGCTATACAATAGGTAGAGATATCCTCCACAAGCCAAGAGATGCAGCTCATAATCTCGGCCTGCACAAATAATATAATGATAATGTGAGATTAGCTTCCTACGTCTGTTGTTTGCTGACTAGAGCTAGATAGAGCGCTTGTAAAGAGACGTTGATATCAGTTGTTCCATCTTTCAGATAAGTGTGCCACTAGGGGGGCGGAGGGTTGTATATATATTGCAAATTAAACGAGTATGGACACTACACTCTCCAGAGGATTGTGACGACAAAGAACCTCCACAGCTACACCCTGGTTCTGGGATGCAAAGCCAACACGCCTCGATGATGTACACAACCCGTAGATGAATAGAGCTACAGGCTTAGTTTACCAGTGACTCAAGTAAATAAAGAGACAGAGTTAGCCTTCTCAACAACAGAGAATTATTGTCAGTGCATGGGTTTCTCAAACGCTAAAGCGAAGGACCCCATGTAAAACAGACAAAGTGTTTTTGACACGATACTGACTCAGCTACAGTATAATTTGAACACATAAGCACTTCAAAAATATAATTTTATGGAGGTCAGTTTTAATCTTCGGAAAGAGAAAGTCAGTCAGTGTCCATTCTGCTCAAACCATCTTCATGCAACAAACTGCTGCCTTATACAAAGAGGTAACTGTCCAGAGTGTCTTTTCAGCTTTCACCACGATGAGAAGAAAAGAACATTGATCTCCTGAAATCAAGAGCTTGAGCTTGGTAATGTATGTCCATACCTGTTATCGATCCCTCGTCAAGCATCTCTGACTACCCAGCTTGGGAGAACAGGACTGTTACAGAATAGTGAGCAGTTAGGAACAAAAGGATCAATGTTTATCCATTACAGTACTAGACAGTTCTGTCGTTCGTGTTGCATTGTTCTGAATATGTCATGGACGGGGGAAAAGGAGGACTGGGGGATATTTAGGCGGTGACACACTCACACTCCATGGCACAACGGCAACACTCGACACATACATGCTGTATGTTGATGCGTGGAGAGTTTTAGACATCACCGCGCACACGTGCGTGCACGTGCACATACATATTTACACATACACACGTTGCAAAGACAAGTCATGGTCACTTACCACTGGATGCACGCTGTACTTGAGGCAGAAAGATTGGCATTCAGCCTGGAGAACAGGGGGCAGAGGCCGGGGAGGAGAACATGAAAACCTCAAGAATAAAGAGAAAGGAAAATGATTTGCTGGGAAGTGCAAACAACAAGGGAGATTAAATTGTGCATGTAAATAATTGATGACTTGTGGTCAGTGGGCTTACAGACGGCTTACAGTCACTGATCCTCATGTGGGAAAAAACAACAAAATAGGTGCAATCCTTACAGGGTCTTGAATATCTCATGACCCACACTGCATGCAAGCACAAACTGAAGTAACCTTAGGAACCATTCAATTCAATGGTGGATTCGCCAACAAGGGGAATTCCTCCCTTCCTGTTTGCAAACTATTTTACATTCCCACGCATGATGTCAGGATGTTTCAATCAAAGCTTACCGTGTTAAAGTGCATCAAAAAGCGACATGAATGTCATGTCCAGTGTCGATCTCTACTAAGTATGTTTTTTCAAGCAATTGAAGTAAACATCTTCATCTAACATAAAAAGTTAGTTCGAAGAGACACAGTTATAATGAGCTACTTTGCAACCGGAGAGTTATTCCAGGGTACATACTGTCTATTTGCACAAATCTGTTGCTGTCTCATTGGCCTCACTCAAACCCTGAGAGTCCACTGTAGCTGCTGTGGAAATGCTTGGTATATCTCAGCAGCTCCTCAAATGAATGTGCTCCTTCACAACGACAGCAACAACTACCAATTCTGGCGAACCAACCGGGATCACCTGATCTACCGTCTCAGCTGCATCATGATGGATTTTGATTTACAAATGCAATGCCTGAAATGTTTGTATTCTCCGCTACCTACTGCCTTTCATTTATTTCCATTAGCCACTTCACTGATGTGCTTCCCCTAAGAAGCGATTCGCGTGGCTCTAACTTTCTGATACGAAGGGTTAGAGTTGAAAAAACACATGCTAAAAAGGTTGCCAAAAATCGAGCTAGTTAGCGTCTGAGTGCAGACCTTAAATTGGCAGCTTGGGAGGTGGCAGGTGTGTGGTTCAGTATTGGCTGCTCTGTATTTGTATTCATCTCACTTTATTTAAGAGGAGATGGGGAGAGAGGGAGAGAGATAGAGGGGGGGCAGAAAAAAGACAGACTAATCAATTAGGCTTTCAAGGACTCCGCTCTGCTCTCCCCTCCTAATCAGATACAGCTCTGATTTTACTCAGCCAAAAAAAGCCCAGCCACGGCACACTAATGAGGAGAGGAGAGAAGCAATGTCAACTCACCTCACACTGAGCGTTAGCACCGCACCCTAGCCTGCTCGATGGCTCACTAAACTGTGTGCTAGCGTGTTAGCAAATAAGCAATCATGCATGTTACTAGGCTAGTGTGATTGCGGGCAGCACAGCATCCATGCAGGTTATCTAACGTAAGATAAGATAAAATAACACTTTTATTAATCATCAGGCTGGGAAATGTGGGTACCATAGCAGCAGAAAGAAAAGAAGCTTGCAGGACGGCTAAGTAATTCCCCTCTAAAAAGGCTGGTTCAACAGCCTCCTTGCAATATCCTGTAGGTCAATAGCATATACTATTATCAAACGCAATTTATTTTAAGAGACCGTGAGTACAATTTTTTCTCCATCTCCTCAAACTGAGCTGAAGGGGTTGTTATGGTAGCCATGGAGGATCTGGGTCTGGTCCTCTCATGTAATGATCCAACAGCTGTGCCCTTCATGGGTGCGGGCCCAATGACCCACGGGGGGGAAGCAGCTTCTTCCCTGCTATCAGCAGACAGCACCTCTTCGGGGGAAGGGGAGGGGGGAGTGAAGGGGGGGGCAGGGAGGGAGGGAGAGATGAGAGGAAATGTTTGGAGCCGAGAAGAGTGTGGCCTGGAGACACTGTAATTTGTCTGGGCCAGCCCTGCGTGCCCAGAAGAGTCATGGTAGCGGTGGGTAGGGCAGGGTGAACACCTACCGCTGACGATGAGTGTGTGCTGCAATTGGACTGTGGAAATGCAGGGCCACGGCACAAATAACACAGGTAAACACCACTTTGGCATCCCAATTTGCAGAGAGCACCTTGGTTATTAAAGTGCCTCTTCCCCCCTTTCCTAACAGGGTCAAAGTATTGACCTATACAGAACTCTAAAACGGATATTACACAGTGGTTTGGGTAAAAACATGGGCTGGAAAAAGAACATGGTGATCAAGTCCACTTTCCAATCCTTTGGATTTGTGCACCAGGCACGTGTCACATCCTGTTTCCAGTGAATGCCGTGTGGTGCCAAGGCACCAGGGACGAGCATTGTTTCCTCCCTCATTTCTAATTCTCCATTAGGCATCTCTGCATGACTCTAAAAGGGAGTCAGTCTTCTGAGCCTTAGCTGGTTGGGCTGAGAACAGGGGTGCGTTCTGGGCCCTGTGGCAGCCTTCTCTTTACCATACTGTGAATGTAATTAAATCCAAGAGCTGCCAGTATTTACTGGCAAGGAGGGCTGCCTCACTCTGCTTCTCAAACAGCCCTCCATCTGCCTGATTGGATTCTGGTCCCAGGCTGAGCCAGGGACGACACGGGCACTGGGGCGGCGAGCACAGCCTGGGGTCCTCCCTACACGGGCCAGGGCTTTCTTCAGGACGACACCGCAGGGCCATGGGGGGAAAATAACTGTGTGTCTGTGTGTGTGTGTGCGTGTGTGCGTGTGTGTTCTGAATATGAACTGATAAACCCCATAGAGTCCAAGCTCTTGTCGTCTAAACGTAATGATTGGTATTTATCTTGAGAAGCAAAGCAAGGAGAGATTTCATTTTGATATTGGGGAAACAGATTTATTACTCCGAGGGACATATATAGATATTGCTGATAGGAGATGGCTGAAAACATATGAGGAGTCTCTGTTTCTGCAGTCTTGAAGGACCGGAAGGTCATTATAAGGCAATGAGCCATGGAAGTGATGAATCAGGGACATTTCAGATTGAGTCTTAATGCCTTCCTGTCCGTATGGAATCTGCCAGTTTACCTGGATGTGTTCTGCAGTGTACTGTTAGTGGTGACTGCGCTACCATCCAGCTGCTTCCCTAGAGGACAAACGTTGCTGAGTCCCTGTAATTACTCTCTCTCTCTCTCTCTCTCTCTCTCTCTCTCTCTCTCTCTGTCAACTGTCTCTCTAGCTCTGTCTCTCTCTCTCTCCCTTCCACTTCCACTCTGCAAAGAACACAGAGGAGCTCACCAATCAGTATGAACACAGGGACATATTCAGACTTAGATAAACACCTTGTAAACAAACACAGGCCTGGGTGAAACCACCGTTCTCCAATACAATCACACACTGCATCACAGTAATAGCCAGTGTCTACAGCATTTTGCAAAATATAAAATATAACACTGTGGTTCTACACCTGAAAATTGTTGGCAATGTGTACACAGTATATTTTCTTTTTATCAACAACAACCAAGTAGCGTTCACCTTCACTTCTTCCATAGCTGTCTGAAGGATGAAATAGCATTGTTATTCTTCCGTTTCCTGACAATGCTGTGTTTTCTTCCTTGGTCCTTTTACAGAGAGTATAAAGAACCACAGGACAGTGTGTCCTTGCCCATTAGCACAACAGGGAGCCTGCAGTCACACTTATTACATACACTGTTTTACCCAACCAGGAACAATGTCCCCCCCCCCGCAACAACAACAAAAAATCCTGGAAAAAACAACCGCTTTTGAAAAAGGAGAGGAAAAAAAGGAGTGAAAGGCAATACCCACTGATTATGGCAGTTAGGGCACATTGTATGTGGAAAAATGGTAGTGTTGGAGATGGGGAGAGGCCTCGGAGTCAGGCCCAGGGTGGCAGAGGCGGAAGACAATGACAGCTGTGATTAGAACGGCTTGACGTGGGCCCAGTACTAGGGCCCAGGCCGGAGCTGCATGAGAGGGCACAGGGCCCTCCTGTGGAGCTACTGATCAAACGTGGTGCTCAGCACGGTGCCGACCGAACACATGAGGTGGATAAAGACACCTCTCTCTCTCTCTCTCTCTCTCTCTCTCTCTCTCTCTCTCTCTCTCCCTCTCTCTCTCTCCCTCTCTCTCTCTCCCTCCCGCTCTCTCGTTCATTTCCTCTCTCTGAGTCACCTAGGCCAAAAGGCTCTTGGAGGGAAAAACAGCCCCTGTGATTTGTGTGCGGGAACATGTCTTTAGGACAGTGATGGGAACATGCTGGGTTTGAGATATTGCGCCGGTGGTCTTGTGTTTTCTTATTTCTCATTTTTTCCTCCGTAAACTCCCCTGTGCTCCCCTCATACATGACTCACAATAATAAAACAATCATTTTTCTCTCTCTTTCCCTTCTGCAGGGTCAATCTCAGAGAAATGATTTTTTTTTCAGGCAATTTCATGTGAGGCCTTCTGTGTAAGTGTTCCTCTGCCGTCTCCAAGGTGACCTGAGCACGAACCTCAGGACCTGACTGTCGGCCGCTTCATCCCCCTCTCTCACACAGCAGAAGAGACTGACAACCCCACCTCCTTTCACCCTTGTCCTATGCTCCCATCTCCCATTACTGTCTGTCCAAACATAGGGCTGCATACAATGATTGCACATCATTATGGATATCGAGTGTAGTACACCAATCAACACCTGAGCCTCAGTAATTGGGAGATAATACACAATCATGGCATTCATTAAGATGAAGAATTGCCATATGACAGTCGACTTCACAGGAACTTCTGCTGAAGATCAAACAGCCGGCAGAGACCGAGCCTCATTCTCGTCCGTTCTCTTCAACCACTTTAATGATATGATCCCGTTCTTCCATCCTCTCTCCTTCTCTCGCTCTCCTTCCCCCGAGCTTTACCTTCCATTTTCTTCCAGTTTCTTCATTGCCCTCCCCACCTTTCTCTCATTCCTCTCATTCCTCTCATTCCTCTCATTCCTCTCATTCCTCTCTCTCTCTCTCTCTCTCTCTCTCTCTCTCTCTCTCTCTCTCTCTCTCTCTGCCTCTCTCTCTCTCTCTCTCTCTCTCTCTCTCTCTCTCTGTGTCCTTGTTTCTCCTCAGAGGTTGAGAGTGCAGTACAATGAGGAGGACTGAGGCTGAGGAAGACAGATGAGAAGACAGGAAGAAGTCCTGGTTTCCTCCTCCACTGTCTTTTTCAGCGCGGCACGCTCTCCCTCTCCACCATAATGTCTGCATTCATCTCATTACCCTGGAACAGCCGTAGACCCGCTCGAGCTGAGAGCAGGGGGTCATGGGACACCATATCTATCTAATGTTCTGTACGCCTGTGTTCTGAGCTGCTCGGAGGGATGAAGTGAAGCCGGCTCTCGACATGACTCGACACAACAGTCGCCATGACACAACAGTCTCGACCCTCACTGACAGGATGTGATGCGTGTGAACTCAGACACATGTCCAGAGCTCCCAGAAATGCTTGAGCTAGCAGTTTCACGTTCCAGATCTGGCTCCAGTTACTGTGTATATTTCCGGTTACTTTGTATTTATGTGTTGAATTTTTGTATTTTTATTTTGTTTTATTGAGCCTGTCAATGTGTTTCTAACTGGCAATCCCCCCTGGGCATCAGTAAAGTACTCAACTCTACATCCAAACATAGACAGTTACTGCATGGGGGGGTTGGAACAAAAGCAAGTGGTGGAATATAAATCATTAGGTATTACTAACGCATTTAGCGAGAGCTAAATATGCATCTCTTATGCATGTGGAACCACATTTGAATTCCTTTACTTACACCCTCTTTCTACCATCCCTCAGGCAAAAAATTGGACACCGGAACAAAACAAAGGAAATGTGTTTTCATGGTCAGACTAAACACCAGTGTTAAGAAAGTAAATTTTTGTTATCATCGATTGATGTCATTTCTAGCGTATGTGTATGGAGTTTTCACTCCAAGAGATATGACTTGGCCATACTGCATTTACCTTTGATTTTGGTTATCATGATACATGGAGGGATGTTATTGTCCCCCTTCAACACCAGTATCTAAAGTCACAAAACATGACCATGAACAAACCAAGAATCCTACAATACAGTTCTCCCTTAACAATATTTCATAGTGCGCCGTACCTCTGGGGAGTGAAGCCACGGTCTCCAACTGAGCATAACATCCCAAACTAGATTTAGATGTTCTTCCCTCACAGAAGGAAAATAACAATTTCAGTTGACCTGGAGTTGAGGTATCTGGAGGAAGAAAGAACTGGCAGCAACACTTGTGGGGATGCTGCTGGGCTAAATCATGTCGCTGGAATACTAAAACAGACCTTGATGTAAAATGGAAGAAAATATGCAGTGGTGGCTTTCAAGTCCTTTCTTTACTCTCCAGTCTTTGTAACCATTGTTTGAGCTCTTCCAGGGTGTCTCAAAATAGCAGAAAACATGCATTAAACATGGCCCAAGTGTCCAATGATTTCCTCTTGTTATGTATGCCTGTCCATATAATTCCCGCATCTAACCTGGTTCCTTAAAATGACTAGTCAACATGTAGGATATTGAACAATTGAATTACCTATCTCAGATCTGCTTTTCACACGTCATAACAAACAACAACAGTTACGCTCCCTTTCTGTACTCAAAACAACGTCATTCCACTCTTTGGATGAAGGATTTTACACTAACTGTATTACAATTGAAGTTATATGAGAAAGGTTGAGAATTTAGAGGCATTGAGATAATTGAGCAGAAACAAATGAAATGTTAATCTAGGTGCCTATCTGTTCTATTCTAAGAACAGGTACAGGATGTAGGCTTCCAGTTATACCTCAGGTTATAAACTTTTTGAATTACTAAACAGTAACTGAGTCAGTAGCCTAAATGCTATATACATATATATCTACTTATCACACATTGCATCATTGTACATTGACCCAATCAATCAAGGTTGTTTACAGATCATTTTCATGACAGCACATAAGATGCCTTTCAACGTCATATCTACCCCCACCATATGCTGCTGGATGAGTCTAACTAGTTTTGAAGAGCTCTTTCATTTTCTTCCTAATTAGACGATAGCCAGCGGGCAACTGGTGTTCCCTGCTGGGTCTTGGTCTGTACGACTAGTGAAATGTTCAAACCCCCCCTGTCCTTCCCCTAAGGCCCCCTGTGCTCAGCTACCACAGGCTTCACAGCTCTCAGAGACACCAACTCTGATCTTCCAGACACACACAGCTAAAGAGTCAGGGACACCCATTCAAAAGGGGCAACCGGAGAGGGCCCGCTTTCATAGAACATAACATATGTCTGAAAACGGGGCCCCTGGTATGCTGATATGGCGCAGCATCCGGGCGTCCATTGATACCCCGCAGCAGGTGGCCATCTATTAATCTCCCCCTCGCCGCATTGAGATTCAGGCGATTGTGTGGACGTGTGATGTCGCTGCTCTGCAGATGGGGTTTCCAGCGCTGGATTGAACATCAGTTAAGGAGGAGAGAAGGACGTGGAATACTGATAGCACATGAGACACCTCTCACATCTACACAGGGTGGTTCACTGGAGAATCTGGGAAGCGCACTGTGGCTAGGGACACGGAATTGCAAGATCAATCATTCTCGTTTAATTTGAACACACGTCCTACGTAAATGCAGGTCCCTCAGTGTATTTATGAGTGACTTGTGGGAAAGCGGCCTTCATTTTCTTTCTTTTCTTTTTCTTCACAAGCTAGTGGTAGGATTGACATTGTGCACAAATGATGTATCTTTTCGCCACTAGCATAGCCAACTGCATGTTGAAGTAAAGAGATGAAAAATGCCACAACAACAGAACAGCAACTGACCAATTATCTCCCTTCCTGGTTTCTGCCTATCTGGCACATTCTAGCAGCTGAAGGTTGACCCCTAATTAAGACTATGTTTCTGTTACTTTGGCTGATCTGTTAGAACATCATCAAATATTTACCATGAACAAGTTCCGGAGGAAAAGTGTGAACATGCAATGAGGGAGTAGTTCAGGAAGATAAGAAGGCCATTGTGGATGCAATGCACGTCACATGACATTACCATAGACATTTTTTACAATGATCTTCAGTATAACATTTACGGTACAAACATGCAGTGTGTACCAGCATCTCATTATTAGTAGAAACTGTATCCTTTTTAAAGACTACTTTAAAATAATAGAGGAGAGTCTGTGAGTAGCTGGCTATTGATGGTAGCCTGTTGTTTCGATTAGGTTGTATGGGTTTATATTTTGGCCAAACAACCAAGACTAGGTCCATTGATCTAATGGAATAGTGGATACACCGGATAGTGTATTAATAATAACCAAATAAACTGGAAGGCTGTGTGATAAATCCATTAATGGTCAAAGTTAAATGACATTGACATTAAATAAACATGAAGCAAATTAATTAAATCAATTCTCAAACCTGTTACAAAATAAAGGCTTTAAATCTTACCTCTTATTATACCTATGATTTTAAATGGGAGAGAGAAAGAGTGAGAGGAGAGCCAGTAGAAGGAGTAGCAGGAGCTGAGGAGATGAAGAATCTAAAGAACAAAGCTTCACATTCCTATTTATGACTATCGTTTATATAATAAGAACCAGTCAAATCACATCCTGACACTTGATCATCAACGTAATGACTACCAATGCAACAGTAAGTCACACAATGAAGTTTGAGAACCGTCGTGCGAAAGTAACTCCGGTCTTTACCATATAAGGTGGGGAACAGGAAATCTTCCAGCCTACAAGGTATCACAGGCAACAAAGGAAACATGAGGCTGATATGAATTTTTGATTGATGATTCTAATGATAATACCAAAGTAATGGTTTATATAGGGTATTACTATTTTTCCAATAATTTAAACTGTAACTTATTATACTGTTAACAGAATAACTGTTTCAGGAAGTTTAATAATACACGTTAAATAATTTGTTCATTTTAATAGATAATGTAATTGCTGCAGATGTTGCTATACGATGATACTATGATACCTGTTCTAGTTACATTGCAATATCGCTGAGTTTCAGGGAAGCGCAGTATTGGCAATCTTTGTGTTACCTATTGCAGAAGCCCGGGATTACACCCTATGTTGCTCCAGTAGATCTGAATGGGAAAGGTAAGATTTATCTAGAGCTCTGTCTGCCATGGCTCTGAATACATAGGAAATAGGAATAGGAAAACTTTCCCCAAACAAAACTTGAGCCAAACAAACGCCACCAGGCTAATCTGTCACTTAATTGTTCATTAATTATATCGTAAATCACTGTGACCATGACAGCTAGTCCAAATTACAGACGTTACGGTTGGGCTGGCCTCTCCATCAGGCCTCATTGTCCCAGGAAACCATGTTGTGTACAAATCAGCCCCTTTCAATTGTGTCAGAAAGATAGGTCATTTTCAAAAAATAAACCAGCATATACGCTATTAAGTTTGTGTACACCTGTTCAAACGAGATAAGAACAACATACAAATTTCAATTTGTTAATGGTATATGTTGTTTCTGAATAGAGTAAATTAATCTCAGCGCCCTCCAACTGTAATTGAAACGAACATGAAACATTCTCCCCACTTACAGACCCATATGACTGCTGACATCATCCATTAGAGTCTGATCTAACATGTCGTGACTCCTGATTGTATTGTACACTGTTATGATGAACCACATCTGGTCTCATACTTTAGTCATGTCCCTTTAAAACGGAAAGCGCTAAAGACTCTTCAGTGATGACATTGTACAGTAAGTAGGAGGAGGTACATACAGAGGGCAGAGTTACTATAGCAGTACGTTCTCTGCACTGCCCTGTTCTACAATAACCATAAAAAATACCCACGGATGCTTGTTAAATATTCTTCTTTGATTAAAATGGATGCCTCGTCTGATTTACAGTGGAGTCAATTGGTTTAAAGACAGTGGCTTCTTATGGCTGATGTCACTTGCATTACAAACTGTGGCTCCCATATCAAAACTGTTTCAGCACAAAGAGATTACGACATTGTTTAAAGCATACATTTTCAGTACTGCACTTTAAACCATCAGGCTGTCCATCCCATATCTTGGAATAAGAATTTCGCACACTCAAAATGTCTTTACACATGTCTGAAAACATACTCTCACCACAATTTAACTCGATAGTCCATAACTACTCTATACACTACTCTATGTCCTCATTGTCACAGCTTCCGAGAGGGCCAATTGTACTTGTAAAACCAATGCATATTATCAAGCTGTGACACATGCTGTTCTGGAGAGTAGGTGAGTGGAGGTTAGGCCTAATGGATCTCTCTGTGGAGCTGCAGGACATACACTGGCCTCGCCTCCACACACTGGGCCTTGAACCCCTGGGACCTGCCCAATTACAACTCTGCTTTGCTACGCAAAAGTGCCCTCTGTGAACACTCTACCGCCGCGTCGGACATTTGTATGCACATCGTGTTCCCTCGGCAGCAGTGACAGCTATTTAGCATTGCGTTCGAATGCCTTTAAAAACACCTCTTCAAAGGACCACAGGCAAGGTAACAGGGAATAGAACAAATACCAGATGGTGTTGAAACCCAGTGTTCACATCGGGGGGTAATGCAAATGTTCATCATTCATTAATGGCAAGGACAGTAATTTGACGATAATGGAATACATTTACAGGCTCTTTATCCGTGTATTGTCTGAGGTGAGCTAAGGCTTTGGCACTAAAGAAAGTTGGCAACAGACATTTGCAACTCAAATCAAAAAGCTTGAATCCAGAAATAAATGAAAAACTTTACTTGTCCATATTCTTTATCGTGCTCCACTGAAACATCCACAGATATTTGGAAGATGGTTCACTTTTCCATGGTATATAGACCACAGAGAGAAGTGGGCGGGGCCAAGTAGGCTCCAATTGAGCGGCCTTGCCTGGACTTAATGAAACAGATCAATCTTCATGTGCCTCAAGGATGATGGAAACAGGTCAGTCGTAAAGTTATGAATTCAGAGAAGGGAGGCATCCCTGAAAGGTTATTATCAACGCGACACGGGATGGAATCGAGAGTGGACGCAGTCTGCCTATCAGACTGGAAACACACCAATCAATCCATTAGGGGGAGTAATTGACGGAGGTGTCAGCGGTCTGACCACGGTCGCTGAAAATCATCCTGATAGGTCGAGATCTCACACGCCACTAGTCATGTGCTGTGACTCCACACGGTGTGCACTTTCCTGTTTGCTTGAAGGAGCACCGGGGCTGGGGGTCGTGAAGGAAGATGGGTTTGAATGTCACATTGTTTTCAGACTATGAGTACAAACAATACATCCCGATATCTATGTACATATATTGGATATGGATATACATAGGATGTAGATATACTGTGCGTTTATGTATCCAGGTGGATGTTAGTGTTTAATAGTGTTAGATAGTGTTTGTTCTTTGTCTCCACGAAGAAAAAGGAGGGATGGACCGAGTCAGAAGTTCGCTGTTAACCTTTCAACCAATGGAGCCCTCACCATACTGCCGAGCTAGGTTCTGGCAAACAAACCCGTAACACTGATGAAGATGTGTGCCATAGCTTCATCCATCGCCCAGACGAATGACACCGTATGGAGGTCAGCTTTGAGAGACCCTGCTCTTTCACCCAGGGTCGCTGATATCTAATCAATAAATAATCTCTGACTGGCTCTGCTCGACCAATCCCCCATCCATCACCCCGCAGGGTCAGCTTGATCTCTCAGGAGTTCACGGGCCCACGGCTGCATTTCAAATCCGTGCCACGCTCGTCTTGGAAGTTGATTTTAAAACCTCGACACGCTCCTTTTCAGTTTTACCTGATGTGGAATGATGTCCATTTTTGTAATTGTGGTTTCGATGGATCCTTAGTGGGGAGGCGTTGTTGTTACATTGACCAACCAGCAGGGCGGCACATTAGCACTAACACACTAACACACATAATTAGTTTGGCCCCTCTCTGTTCCCAGACACACAATGTATTTGATGCGTTTGTGATCCGGGGCGTGCATGGAAATTCTCGATTTCATTCTCTCTGTCTCTTTCGGTTTTGTTCTCCCTTCCACATCCCTTTGTCCTCCAACTAGGCTGTCTGCTTTTAAAAACGTTCTGTGCTACTTGGACAATGCTTACTCTGCCCTCTCATATAATCCCCCTCCGCCATTTTCTCACCCTCCGTTTTCTCTATCATCACAGTGTGTTCCTCTGTCTGTCTGTCTGTCTGTCTGTCTGTCTGTCTGTCTGTCTGTCTGTCTGTCTGTCTGTCTGTCTGTCTGTCTGTCTGTCTGTCTGTCTGTCTGTCTGTCTGTCTCTCTCTCTTCTCTCTCTCTCTCTCTCTCTCTCTCTCTCTCTCTCTCTCTCTCTCTCTCTCTCTCTCTCTCTCTGTACCTCGCGGACCCAAGTAGAGGGAGGTGCAGACTGATGAAGGATCCAGAGGTCATTGGACAAGTACAGCCGCTAATTAAACAGGATCAACGAGATGATGAATTTCAAAGGGAGACTGTGTGGACACACTGTGCAGGCTGCTATTTCATCCTTTCGTTCTCTCTCCCGCCTGCTTTGGCTCTTTTCAAACAGCTTGAACACTTCTCCTTCCATGAAAGCAGACACCCCTGGGTGTTAAATTAGCTCATTTCTAAGACCAAATGCCTCTTGGACAATTCTGTCAAATTTTCTTGGACAGAAGTTGACATTTAATTCCATATCTGCTCTGTATTTCTCGCGAAACTCTTCCAAATGCATTATACTTCATCGGCTTTACAAAGTGAAGGGAATTTGCCAAGGGAACTTCAGGGGAAAAGATCAAGGTTTGAGTTTTTTCCCTACATTTGGCTTTGGAGGTTGAGAGGAAGAATGGATATAGATGATCCACTAGCATGTTGTTATCATAAATACAATGGTCTTTTAGTCGAGACTATAACATGCAAAGCTTCAATGTGGCCGTTCTCAGGATGTACAATGTTAAATGACTATCAGTGAAATGAGGATTGATTTTGACATGAATGTGGGGATACAATACCTATTCTCTGCTCACTCTTCCCTCTGTATAAAATCACCCCAGCAGAAATATGCCTTCTGTCACGGCTAGGCCAACAGAGCCCTCTGGGTAAACGTGTAACTGAGATTCTAATCAATAATTCAACCAAGCAAGCACTCTACCTCGTCACATGCTCTCCATCGACTGAAATATGATTTGGAACGGTATAATTCAAATGAGAGACTGGGAAGAAACAAACGCGTATGGAAATGACAAAGGCGCGAGAGGTGCCTAGTTACAGGTTGATGATACCGCTGTCTAGATAGATGCTTTGCCTTTCTTTCTGCAGAGAAGCCAATGACATGGCTGCCCATATGCATCAGTCTCAGTCGAGAGAGATGGACGTCCCACCTGTTTGAGCTGCGAGAGGCTGCTGTTTATCAGCTCAAATGGAACAATGGCAGAGCAGAGACACAGTGATGAGAGGATGATGGTGAGGTAGGCGTGTGAAGAGACCATCCATCATTGTTTGTGAGTGCTTGTGTGTGTGTGTGTACATGCCTAAGTGTGTGTGTGTGTGTGTTTTTATTTATTTTTTACACCTGGTTCTTACTATTTTTACAGACTGGGCGATGTGGTTCAATGCAGTCCACATGAACAAGTATATTTGCACAGTTTAAAAGTGGCTGTGGCCATTTGGGGATTTTTCTGTCTGTTATCCAGAACTGAGGACACAAGGGGTAGGGTGCTGAAATGTGAACTTTGCTCGTATTACAGCCTCCAAAATATGGATGAGGCCATTTTGAAAAGGTATAGACTCAAACACTTGTCAAACAGTCCGTTGTTTGTTATTCAGAACACATCCTGGAGCAGTAAAGGGTTGGTAAGGGCTTAGGTAAGTATTTGGATGTGGGATTTGATCCTTCTTGGTTAGCCCTTGTTGTGAGGATTCCTATATAATGACTACATGCACTATAAGACATGAGGCTCAGCCCTAACCCTCATTCCTTTTCACAGCAATTCTCAAAACCCAAATATTGCATGTTTGTGCAAAAAGACAATTGTTCTGAGCTGAACAAGGACAACTGGAAGGTTAACCTCTGAGGAGAAAGGCAGGGGGAACACAGTCCCTCTTGTTGTCCACGTCTGCTTCATGTGCCTCCAAAGCTATGGAGGTCATTGTTAATGGTGTAAAGAAATACACAGTGTCTATTGTTATTCCAAGGAAACTGTCTGTCACTTCTCCCTCGCCATAGGCCACATTTCATTAGTCCCATCAGCGAGGTAATTCAGAATAAAATATGGGGGCTAAATTGCAGCGCGTGAGAAGCCTGACAATGTAATCGCGTTACCAGCAGCCACATCTCAGCCACGCTCGGGGGGCCCGCTAATGAAAGAATAAAGCAGTAGAGATGAGACAGGTGCCTATATGCCGCGCACCATTTACAACATATCGATTTATTTGTCTGCATGAACTCTCGTCTGTCCAAAGATCTCCGTTCGGTAATTGCGTGACACAGGTGTTGAGGTTTCGTCGTCCATTTTACCATCGTGCCACATTTTCAACCAATCCATCTCAATATTGTCACAGATTTTAAGGTGACCAAAATGAACCACGCCCAAAGGCGCAGACCGATTTTTGAAGAGGCATCGATGATCACATGGTTCAGAGCCGGCCCTAGGGTTTTGGGGGCCTTGAACAAGAATAGTGTACGGGGCCCATTGATTGGCAAAAGAAAGTGTCAAGCCCGAACTAATCGCGGGGCCCTAAACAAATGTTTAGTTTGTTTATTGGGTCAGGCTGGCCCTGACTTGGACCGTGTGGTGAAGTGTTTGCAAGTGCAATTGTACATCCTTTTCTTGGTAACAGTTTCCGTATGGTGATCTCTAAGGGCTTTTGTGTTGAACAATATTGAAATTGCATGAAAAGTAGCTTAATACTCGGGTCTGGCCTTGTACCAGGTTCCTTCACACGTTGAAAGGCATCAGAGATTTACTGGGATGATAGATTGCCTGCACTGTCTACTGAAGTGAACTGAATTGAGTACACACTACATTAGGAAGTGCTGGATTGTGACTGTCAAATAAAGTGCCAAATGTCTGTTTCTGCTCTTGTTATGCAAGGGCGGGCCCCTGGAACAGATGCCAGGGAGGAGGGGCCCAAAGACTTGAGAAATTATAAATGCACCGTTAATGGAAAAGCAATACAGGCTGTGATGGAGAACAGGTGGAATGAATGGAAAGAACATGGACATCTGGATGGTGGAGGGAAACATTGTGAGTGAGAGGAATATCTGAATGAAAGCGAAGAGAAGTGAAGGAAATCCAAAGAAAGCAGTAATGGAGTCGTGGTAAAACATACAGTAAGGACGCTCAGTTTTTAATCATTGTGGGAGCAAATAACTTTTTGATGAGTTTGTTTTGTCACTGTAGATGCTGATGCAATTATTCAATTTCCCATTTATCATTAGGAATCTTTACGTCTAAATACTACACAAAGTGAATAAGTGATAACGCATAGATAACGGGCTGTGTAAACAAGAATGAATGGGGCTTCTTCAAGAATGAATAGGCTCTTCTGGTGTTTAAACCAATACTGAAACTTGGCCTGAGCACAAGTGAAAGTTTATGATTGCTGCCTACAGAGTGAAGAAGGCAGATGTCTACAGCAGTCAATAGGGAGAGTGTGAATATTTGATGCAGAGAAAGAGCACAGGCTTTGAATGAAGAGGTGAAGACCACGCAATGATGAAGCATTCACTTTTCTTTTGCACTTTAACAACAGTTATAAAAGAATAATAATGTCCTGTGCTTATATGTATCACTACTGCCATTCAAGTGAATGAAGTCAATTATAAACAAGTGGGCCAATCAGTCATTTCAACATTTCCATTAGAACCATCAATACCCATTGGAAATTGTATTTTTCAGTTAGATTTGTGGCATTAGTTTGTGTTTAGTCAATGACACGGCTTTTTTGAAAAAGTTTTGATTTTGTTCACATAGATAGTGTTTTTTTTAATAGTACAATTTCTAAAAGGAAGTATGTCTTAATGCTTTAATACTAATGTGCTAGTTCATTTTCATCCTGTAAATTACTCTCTACTCGACTGATTTGGAGTCCTTATCCATTGACAATATCCAAAATAAGCCATTATATTGTAGTGTAGAAGTTCACGTCTTATAGTAGGCCTACACGATGGCAAATCAACACTTTGCGTATCTGTAACCAAGTGGACGTAAGTCCTTATTGAGGCATCGTTCAGTGAAACATCGCCTCTATACGCCTATCAAATAAACAACCCCGATTTGGCAGGTTCCACCGGCAGAAATGTGATCAAACCTGATGCACGCATAGAAGCAACCATGTTATTCAGTATTCAGGGATCCAGGCTTCGCATTATCTCAGGCAACCCAAACATTGTTATCGGTTATTGTTTCATGTTCCACATTTAGAGCCGATTGTGACGGAACCCCCCCCCTCTCCCCCGACACCTCTTCTCCTGCTCCGTCGAGTGGGTAGGGGGAAAAAACACAAGCGTACAATCTGGCGGTCGCTGGAGAGATCCTTTGATACGCGTCCCTACAGGCTGCATCAGCAGGAACTCAAAGAGAGGCTTGTGTGAATCCCGGCAGAAGGTGCATACTGCGGGGTCAAAGCTACAGAGACTGCAGCGACACTCGCTGAATACATTTCAAACATATTTCTCTTTGATATTCAGATCAGATAGCTGTTTTGCAAGAGCCATGGGTTTATAACTAGTCTATGAAGCGCATCTACGGAAAGGTAACTTGACTAAAAAACGGAGCAAGTGAACACATGACTTAACTGGTGGTATACCAACAACTCTTCAGTCGCCACAAGGCATTATTTCCCGGTCTAAACCGCTACTGTTTATTCTTGATAATAAACTGTTTAATCGTCAAAAATATATGTGGCATCAGATTGCAACTTTGATCAAAATGATTCCTAAGAGTTTGTGGTTCTTGACAGCAATACAAAAGAAAATGTATGATAAATGCAATATCTAATATGCCTCCAGGCTCCACCAACAATCAGTATTCCCCATTTACAGTCTTTCTGTTCAAAGCTGGAAAACAAAGTGTTGCTGCATGTGTCTCCAACTAAGCATGGTTTGTTCAAGCCAATGAGACCCACAGTGTTGATGTTTTGAATCATGAAGATTGTGTGGAGCTGGGCTGTTTGCTTCCTGGAGACCCCACGCTTAATCATTCAATCATATTCCAGTAGCTTTTATGATTAACAATGAACCTTGTTAATAGGAAATGTGCTCCTGCTGCCAGATTCTCTCCACCCACCTACACCCACGCTGATCTCAGCAACTGACTTTCTCTTGAACAGAATGAGAATAACACAGATACTGGACATTAAAGTACCATATCTATTTTTTGTTATGGTAATTTTCCGGCTAGTTTCTCAGAGGGGCTGTTCTTTTCGACGCCGTGCAGCGTCGTCACCATGTTTCTGTCTACTCGTGTCTGGTGTGTAATCGTGTGAGAGGCTGTTTCCTTCCAGAGGATAAACAGGCTGCATGTTACAGGCCCTTTATCCAATCCAATTCTGAAAGGAAAGTGCTGGCCATGATCTGATTCAACAGCACATATGCCGACATGCTCTTGACGTGTCGCTGAAGGGATCAACCCCCCTGCCCCCTCCCCCCCCACCCTCCTTCCCCTCCAGTGATGGCCTTCAGATATTTTCTCATTCAGCTTAGATCCGACAGAACGTGCCACATTTCTACATTAAACAACCTCTCTGTATCTCTCTCTCTCTCTCTCTCTCTCTCTCTCTCTCACACACACACACACACACACACACACACACACACACACACACACACACACACACACACACAACACACACACACACACACACACACACACACACACACACACACACACACACACTCAATAGGAACAGAGTCTGCAGGTGTTGCTGTTGTTCTCTATAATAATCATTAACATCCCCACCAACCATTCAGTCACCAGCAGACCCTCAGCCTTGACTGGGGTGTGCTATCCACCCAGCACAGCTCTGACTGACAACGTTCACAAACACACACACAGCAGCACACACATCTTGGCTTTTTACAATTAGCATAAGAGCTTAGACTAATGCTAGGATGTCTGGGAGCTCTTTATCCACACATACAGATGTGCACACACACACACACGTGGATACGGCCCGTCTGGAGCGAGTGGCTGCGTGCAGGGCTCATAACTAAAACCCATCATTCCTCCAGGGCTCATCAGCTCGTGAGCGCCTCTCCACACACACTCGGCCCGTCGGCGAGCGCAGCCTGGTGTGTGATTGCCCTGACAGCTCCATTAAGAGAGAGAGAGAGAGGGGGGGGGGTGATTGCATTGTGGTCGGGTTCCCAGGGCACGCACGGCTAACGGCCGTCGCGTCCGAGGCGGCGGGCACCGTTGCATTGCGTTTGTGTCAGTCTCTGACACGGAGCTTTCATGTAAGCAGGGGGACGAGGCCTCTGCGTTGTCTGATGTACTCAGGTTGTTAGCGAGCCGAAGCCCTCGGTGTTACTGCAGCACGCCTGTTATCTCCTGAGAGAACGGCGAGTACACTTCATTTGGAGATTCAGTCTGTTGATGGTACATTTATACATTTGA